>CABHPR010130786.1:7372-19850 GCA_902168415.1 Peromyscus melanophrys
TATTTATAGAGACGCCAAGGGGTGGAGCAAAAGACCCCCCCCCCCCACAGCCAAGTGCAGACCATCTCAGACACCTGCACTCAGGCCCGTGGTCCTAATCATCCTCTCTACGAGGACCTGCTGGGTAAAGCCACGAGGAACCTGAAAATGGGCTCCCACAAGCAGGTACCTTTTCCTGTCGAACCACCTCTCTGCCACCTTATTTTCTTTCTTGATTAAATTAGTCTTTTTGTGTTTCTAAAACTTTCTACCAAACTTTGCTATCAAGGAAGGGACTTTTATGACTTTAGTTATCTTCAATTTTGTTGCAATGACTACAAAATGTCATTATTTCAACATGTGTATCTTCTCAGCCTAGCCTCTCCTACTTGTTCAGTTCCTTCTCACACTAATACTCAGCTGAATAAAAGACAAAATGCTCACACACTCTCATTAGATGCAAATCTCTAGCTGTACCTGGCCATCTTCAAAGTAAGACAAGCTCTCACTTATCCAAACTTACGGTGGGTTTAGATCAACATGTCTGAAATGTTAAACAGAAAAATTATCTTTCGTGTTTAAAAATCCCAAGGCAATATTGATCTATTAAAGGTCCTCTTTTGTCAAATCAACTAACAGTGGATTGGTTATGATTTGTGGTGTATTTAAATTATTTTTATATCTTAAAAGCAGTTTTCTCAAATGTATTATTGTTTTGTCAGTTTTTGCTTTTACTTCTTCTTGTCTTTAGTTTATCTTAGGAATTTTAATTTTTGTCCTTTTCAAATGCCTAGAATTTGGCTCAGTGAAGATACCACGTTTTGAAAGAAACTCCATATCTAAAAGTGGATATAAACATATGTGTAGCATTTCAATGTTCATTTATCACTTGCAAATGTGTCCCAAAAGCTATAAATAGGAAGCGTAAGAACATCAGTGTGCACTGATATTCATACGCATATAAATTCCTATACGCATGTACTGTTTTTTTCAAATTTCATCATAATACATTGTGTGAAAATTTCATCAAGTAAACTAAATCAGGCTGTGAGACTGCCCTTTATTTAATAGAGCTTTTAAATAATTCTCACATCCTAGGAATGCCAAGAATATTCATTTGCTCCTCTCCTCTTTTTCTCTACTCTCCAAATGTCGAGCACCAACTCTGAATATGTCACTACAGGGTCACAATACTCAAAGCATTTCCTAGTGCCATGCACACAAATGAGGACATGCATTTGAAATGCTGGGCACAGGGCCTAACACACAACTAGGCTGAAATCAAGCTGATTCTCTCATCCTTTTTTCCTTCCATTTCCTTCTTTATCTGGAGTGTGTCTATGTACCACCCTCCTCCTCCTTGGAGACATGGCATGTTTTAGAATCATTCTTCACTTTGTCTCACAAAACTTCTTCCTGAAAATATTCTTGATTTACAATGTTGTTATGACTTAGTAAAAATAAATCAATCAACAAAACAAGGCAATTCATATTCTTCTGTCTAAAATCATAATTTCCCCCTATACCTGGAACATAAAGGAATTTATTAGGAAAGTAATTCATAGTAATAATGTATTTCAGACAGTAAATGTTTGGACATGATATTCCTGTTGAGAAGACATAATTGAGTTGTTGGGTGGTAGCACATAGACACAGAATCTTCTCAACTGCAGCTGCTGCAAATGTTTAATAATGTGGGCATGTTTTATTGGCAACTAAAACACCACAAGCTGTGCTGCCATCAATGGCATAATTTTTTTTAATGGCAAAAAAGCCAAAAAAAAAAAACCCAACCCTCACAGTAAAGTTTTGAGCAGAAGTAACTACTATATTAGTTGAAATCCTGCAAAATTCATTACATATTAGAATTTTACTTATTTGCAAAATGAAATTAGGCTTGAGTTCAGAAGTCCGTAAAATGATCTTTTAACTACACAGAAATTCAGTGTTATCCCCTATTACAGATGGCTGACCTCTATCGAGGAATTATGGTCACCTGAAGACCCTTCACCCATTTAAAAACTCTCTCCGAAGGAAAGAAGGAGCCCACATTTATTGAGCTACTTTTTTTAAAGGCATGGTTTATTTTGGCTCACATATCAAGGATACAGTCCATCTTGGCATGGAAGCCATGGTGGCAGGAGATTGAAACAGCTGGTCACACTGTGCCCGGAGTCAAGGAGCAGGGTGATGAATGCTTGCATTCAGCTCACTGTTGCTTTTAAAATTCAGTCTAGGACCTCAGCCCATGAAATGAAACCACTCATATTTAGGATGGATCTTTCCATCTCAGTACATTATTCATTTGATTTCAAGCCGCATACCTAGGCATGATAAAATAGTTGCAGAATAGTGCTGCAAAGATTCATCTGGCTTGCTTGTTTTCTGCAATGAACACCTCAAAAGTCTTCACATCCATTCCTGTATGTATATGTATAGTCTCTGAATTTTCAGTTTGCTGAAATGGCCTTGACATAGAGACATCATTTACATGCTTATTTGGAGACAATGTAATAATGGTTCTTTACCAGAATCATTGGAACCCTGCAGCGATGCTATCCTGGTTATTATACAATAACAAGTTATAAGGCATACAAAACATCACAGGCATTTGGGATAAAAATAGCAACTCACAGTCCACTGAATAATTCTAAATTAACATGATAAACAAATGACCCATCACTGACATGCCCATGCTTTTGTAATTATAAAATACAGCCATTTTAAGGGCTATATTTATTTGAGGACTTTTTTTAATCATTCAAGAATTGATTTACTTGTAAGACAATTAGAAAATCATTGATCCCAAAATACTATGCAAGAGGTGGACTCTATGTGTGTTCATCGTTCTTTAAAATGCTGAAGAGTGACATAGCAAGATCTTCCCCACAAGACAGAGTGTAAGGGCCACCTTGAGCTTGTATTGATAATTTGGAAGTTTTGTGAACTGTGATGTAGAGAAACAAAGGAGCACAGTAATGGAATTACTACTGAAAGAAATTTTAAAAAAAAAGAAAGAGGTAGTGAAAAAAGAGCAAAAATATTTAAAATTTTTTCAGTATAAAAGAAAGAAGTTTCATTTACATCTGAAGAGTCGTTAATGGATCATAAACATATTAAGTAGTTGGATTCACCATCAGGACCAAGGGATTATGCTCAAAAATATTTATCTTTCATAGCACCCAAAGTGATGATATGTTACTAGCCTTCATTTGGATAGTGTGTGTACTGCCTTTCTATGAAAAGATGATGTCCTTTTCTTTCTCTATGCAGCTTCAGTGAAGAGGATTGATATCTAAATATATGAATTTTCAAAATCAACCCACTAACTAAGCATAGAGTCATTTGAGAGAGCATTCTGGACTAGAGTACAATATTGCCTCTTTCCATGGATCATGATTTTTCATCTTTACCAAGTTAGATGTGAATGATTAGGATAAGGGGATTGAATGGATGTCAGAGAAAGGAGCTAGCATACTTTAAATATGAGGAATATACATCCATCTTCTTTTCTGGACAGTAGCCTAGCTGGTGTGTGCACTGTGTATGTGTGTGTGTGTGTGTGTATGTGCATGCACACGTGTGTGTGTGTGTGCACGTGCGCGTGCAAGTGTACACATTCGTGATGTGAGTTCATGTTTGTATAATTGTACACTCTGGCCTCCATTACATTACACTCATGCACTAAGGTGCTGTCTTAGGCATATATAAGCCACTCTCTCCACCTAACATACTCCTCCATGAGCTTGTACTGGGGCAGTTTATAGTAGCTTTAGAAATCACTTCAAATAATCATTTTTCTACAAAGCCTTCCTCAAGTCTCCATAGAAGGGGCCAGTGTCACCCATCAGTGACAGTGTGGCACTCTCAGTTACTTTCAGAGTTGAAACACTGTTTATTTCTTTCTGATAATGTAAGAAGCTGCAGCGATCTTATTTGTAGTGTTGTTGACTGTTTTCTGGTGGCTTCTTTTCTAGAATGCTAATGACTGGAAGGTTCTATGCCAACTAACCAGGAGGGAAATTATGCCTGGTACTAGAAATCCAGCCAACTACGTGGGGCTAGTGAGGTCATAGATCGTAGAGGAGAACCCAAAGCTGCCATTTTACTAAACAAAACTAATTACTGCCTACATTCTACCTATTTATCCTCATACCTATAGATAAGTGTTGCTCTGAAACGTCAAAGAAACTTCTCTTTTAGGGACTGGAAAGATGCCGTAGTGGTTAACAACACTGGCTGCTCACCCCAAGGACCTAGATTTGAATCCCAGTACCCAACAAGACAGTTTACAAGTGTCTGTCATGAGAGTTCTGGACCCTCTTTCATCCTCCATAGGCATGCACGCCGACAAAACACCCGTACATATACATCAGGACATTTGAAGACACTTTTCTTAGCAACAGACATAGGCCATTACAGAGAATCACAACCAGTCAGAATGTAGAAAACAACTGATCCTGGAGTGCCCAGACCAAATTCATACATCTACAACACAACTCCTGTACTTCAGGCTTATGGAACATTGTGGAAGAGGAGGCAGAAAGATTGTAGGAGCCAGAAGACAAGGAAACCTGCTGTGAGAATGTATCTTCTAAAAATGACAGGGAAGCTTCACCCTTGATACCTCAACAAAATGCCTAAACAAGACCTTAAGAAGTACAATACAGTAGACATGATAACATGAAAGTGAGAAATCTCATGGTGTCATACCCATAGACAAAGAACTACAAGCAACTAAAGGATGTCGAGAGTAAGAGAAATAGTCTTCTCCAGGGATGAGCCCACTCATTGGTTATCCAGTAACAAGTGGTCAGCCCTGAATTTATACAACACTAAGCAGAGCGAGTAATTGTAATTCTACTTATGTACGTGTGTGTGTGTGTGTGTGTGTGTGTGTGTGTGTGTGTGTAAAAATAACAATTAAAGAAAAAGAAGCCATGAGTTAGAGAAGAGGAGGCATGAGAAGGAATGGAGAACAAAAGGGAAAGGGAGAAATGATGTAACTACATTTTAACTAAATATATTTAAAAAAAAAAAAACAGATTATTAAGCTAGGTGTGATAGAATGTGGTTAGAGTCCTATATGCTTGGGAGGCTGAGCAGGGGTTGTTTGAGCTTTTTAGCTCTAGATTAGACTGGAAAACATAGGGAAATGTCATCTCAATAAATGTAATAAAACCCCAAACAACAACAATAACTAGTTGTCATGTATTGACTATGCACAAAGCTTTTGTAACAAAGGGAATAGAAAATATGAGTCTTGATTTCAAGACAGGAAAAATAGGATTTGCCTTCATGGAACTTCAGATGAATGGAGACTTGGAAAACATGTCTTTCAAATGAAGATGGCAGAAAATACTCACAGGTAGATTCTTAGGAACAAGTCATTAAAAACTAAAATATTAAGTTATAAATGTAAGATTTGGAGGAAGACATTCAAATTAGCAATTTAGCTTGGCATGTATAGTTTCAGAGTTACTATAAGCATAAAAATAAATTTTCTTTCCTGAAATTTATAAGTATATTAAAAAGTCACCATTTACTTGAAAAAGAAGAGTTTGTGGATAAAATACAATCAGTTTAATGTTTTCTTTATTCTTTATTCTATTCAAAAATTCTATTCTTTATTTTTATGTTCAGTGCTTTGTGCTTTATTAATTTTCTTAGCTCTCTAAACAATTGTAGTTTTTCCAAATAGAAAAAAATTTATACAACTTATTTTTCTATATTTAATCTGTGGCTCAACTTGATGATTGACTGCTTTAGCTGCTAAATTCATCTATATTGCATTCTGGTCCCTGTGGTACAGTAGGGATGTAACTCTGTAACTATCTTTCTTTCTCCTCCTTCCTTTCTCTAACTCTCCCTCCCTTCCTCCCTCCCCCTCTTTGGGATTGAATTTAGGGCCTCATTCATACAAGTGTTCTCCCACTATGCCCCAACCACAACCTTCAGCTTTTTCGTTTACACACAGAGAAACTTTCTTTACTGTGGAAGTATCTAATGCCGTCACTGTCATTTCATAGGCCACAGAAGACTAGTTTTCAAGTTATAACACAGAAGAACATCTGAGCACATCTTTTTAAGCACCAACAGTGTATTTGTAAAGAATGTGTTAATGCTTAAATCAACATTTTAATGGAGTTGGGACTGATATGCAAGTTATGGCAAACCTTTATCTTGACAAGTTGAGTCTAGTGCTAATTCTGTTTGGCCACTGAAGGATATCCTCATCTCAATACTACTCTCTTTTCTTGCTTTGGGTCCCATCCAAATTTGTTATAAAATGGTCCTTTGTGAAATATAAGGTCATTCTCATCATAACTCCTAATCCAAGGGATCTTTTCCATTCTGTTTCCAAATAGCATAACAAAGCAAAACAGCCCCGCCCTCTGCCTGACACCCACTGACTGTGCCTGGAAACAATCTTGTAGCATCTTACCAAGGTGTCCTGCATGACTTTTCACTATTAAGTTCATTCTGGGACAGTTACAATTCAGCTCTAGTTTTCTATACAAACAAACTGTGTTAAATAAATTACTAAACTAAATCAAGGGAGGTGTCACTTTATTCAGGACTTTATTCATAAAAAGTAAAATATTTTATAAATACAAGAGTATAATTTTAGGGTGGATCATTTTCTGAGTGACCTAATACAAGCTTATCTACGTCTTTTCACGTCACTCTCTCCTGCTGTCCAAAAGGAAACTAGGGTATGATTGTTAAAAGAAGAAAGAGTGAACAGTGTGTCGTTAATGCAAGAAATAAACACCGGAAATTTTCAATAATTGGGAAATACTCAATTATATACAATAATATATGATGCTACATTAAATCGGTCCACTATTTCTGAAAAAAAAATAGAAATAATATCTAATGATATCACCATGCTCCATAGATAAATATGCTCAATGAATTCAATTAAAAATAATTAAACATATCCTTTAAATCTTCTAAAACTGATAGTTTTATTATGCTCATATATTTAAGTTAATTCCAGCAATATTCATTTAGAGACGTTTCATACGCATTAAGACCATACTGCCTAAAATTCCTGGTCAGTTTTAGCCTGGAATACTGGCCCAGGGGTAGCAAACCTGGTTCCTAGATCCAGTTCATCTTAGAAGAGTAGGCCCAGTCCTGTAACTGCCAGGTTCATTTACCGCTGACGCTGG
Source organism: Peromyscus melanophrys (assembly GCA_902168415.1). Classification (NCBI taxonomy): domain Eukaryota; kingdom Metazoa; phylum Chordata; class Mammalia; order Rodentia; family Cricetidae; genus Peromyscus; species Peromyscus melanophrys. The sequence goes on from CABHPR010130786.1 coordinate 14,530, forward strand.
ACATAGAGGACAAGATAAACAAGTGGCTCCTGGACTCAACCACACATTGGTACTTTCCAGTAGACCAAAACAGATAATACCTTGGCTCCATGTTCAGAGACTATGGTCTGGAGAGGGGTTCTGCATCAACTACTTTTATCCTTATATAATCCTAATGTGAAGCTAAGATCAAAAGGTTTTGATATCTGTGACTATCCCAGAACCAACAAATCGGAAAATACAACATTTTTCTTTTTAACCAGATAGATCATGTTTTCTATAAGCATATAGATTTTGAAAACCAGGTTAACATGAAGTAATTTTCTATCACAAAACTCTTAAAAAGTGTTTTTTAAAGAAAAATGAATTGCAGTTTTCTACCAAAAAAGATGAGAACCACCAAATCAATAGGTTTATGTGGTACTTCTATTATAGAAAAAAAAAATCAATTACAGAATTGTATTTTCTAGAGCCTTTTAAAAATATGTACTATAAAATACATAGAAAAATAAAATAGTTTACCAAGTAATCTTTACTCACATTTTTCTGCGCTGTATAATTTAACAAATGAAATAAAAAATATTACAAACAATTATGACCAGTTAGGGTTGGGAAAAATCTTCCCTAGACAGAGGACAGAGGGGGAGAGTGTCACACAAAACTCTTTCATGTTTTCCCTAGCTTTTCTTCCATATTCACCCACCTCTCGTTCAAATTCTAGTGAACCTATTCATCAAACACACAAGTGACTTAGTGCTTGACAGGCTGGAGACTCAAAGATAACCAAGGGAAGCGAAGATTAGGTTTTCTAAAGCAGAAGCATTGGAGCAACCGAGACATATTTGGGGGCAACAGGAAAACAAGGAAGAAAGGCAGGAAAGTAGGATTAGTCTTGAGAAAAGTTAAAAAGCAACAATGACTCAGAAAAAGAAAATCATGTTGGACCTGTACAGAATGGCCCCTAGGCTGATAAGTTGGATTAACTAGGGAGCGCAGAGGAGGAATGTGTAAATTGGCAGAGGAACCAGCTAAATTTGGAAGTATAGGAAGACCAAGGTCGCAGAGGTAAACATAACAAGGACTGATCTCTGACTCAGAGGAACGTGCCTTGGCATGCTGACTCGTGGCCCCTGTGCTGACAGGTTCAGGTTGGGGATGGAGACTCGGGTTACTTTCTTCCCTCCGTCAGGCCCTAGTGTCTGAGTCCTGTAAAAAATATCTGTTCACTTTGGTCTCCTGTGTAGATTGGTTACAGTATTAGAATCTGCCTGTTATTGTTATTAATACCTATATTTATGTCTTGGCAAAGATTTACAAGTACTTTGGTGTGGTGTGTGGATACTGTAATTCTCTAAAGCTCAAGTGACACACAGATCATGAGGTTGGCAAACAGTTCAGAAGCCAGAGAAGCCAACAGCATGGATTTAGAGGAACATATTTTGTCGTATACAGCAGCTCCACTTCTCTATTGTGGTACAAAAGCTTCTATAGACCATACTTAAATGAATATAGTAAGACTTTATGGACAATGAAATTTTAATTTAGTTCATTTTTTTCTATCACAAACTTATGCTGTTTTTATTTCAACTACTTAGAACTGTTAAAAATTAATCTCAGCTTTTGTTTCTACAAAAAAAAATTCTTATCAGGGAGGGGCATGGCTTATCATACAGCAGACAGAAGTCAAACCACTCTCTATGGCCATGACTTCAACACATAAACCTCTCAGTGTGAGTCAACACAGATGGAATGGAACTCGCATCTCAGAATTCCACCAGCAGGATCCTGGAGTAAATCAACTGTAGGACTTTTTTTTTTTAAGATTTATTTATTTTTATTTTATGTGTGTGAGTGCTTTGCCTATGTTCATATGTTTGCACCATGTGCGTGCCTGGTGCCCATAGAAGTTAGAAATTACTGGATCCCCTGGAACTGGAGTTACAGAGGATTGTAAGCTGCCATGTGTGTTCTGGCAACCATACCTGCTCTACAATAGTACTCAGTACCATTAACCACTAGTCATCTCCAGCCCCAGCAGACTTTGAATGAATCAAGTTTTTCTTGATTCGGGGGGCTGAATTCTACAGTCTGGGCAGTAATGAAATCCATAAGATTCCAGCATGCTGTGGAATGCTCCCTTTGTACACTGTAAATATTTGTCACTCACTTGAATTGGTTTAATAAAATGCTGATTGGCTGGTATCCAGGCAAAAATTATAGGCAGGACAGCCAAACTGAGAATGCTGGGAGGAAGAAGGGCAGAGTCAGAGGAGACACCAGCCAGCCAGCTGCTGAGGAAGCAAGGCATGTAGAAAATGAGGTAACAAGCATAGATAAGATATGGGTTAATTTAAATGTAAGATTAGGTAGTAACAAGCCTGAGCTATCAGCTGAGCATTTATAAGTAATAGTAAGCCTTCATGTCAGTTATGTGGGAACCAGCAGGTGGGACAGAAACATCCACCTACAACTAATGTTTTCCCTCTACTGGAGAACTGTCTAAGAAAACTACTGTCTCTCCTCAGGTAAAACAGCTTCCATCAGAACCTCATGTCATGAACTCTCTCTATTATACATGTATAACTCATAATCAACATGTCTGTAAGCCTTCTGAGATGGTGAACATTCAATACATTTAGTAATTACTGACAACTTGAGATGTGTTGATCCAAACTGGATGTGGAAAATGCACAAAGAAATGTAAAGACTCAGTATGAGGAAAATGTAAGACATCTTACTGATAATTGTGAAATGCAGTAGTAATGATATAAAGTGATAATATTTTGGGTACAATGGACTAAAAACATATTACTAAAGGTGATTTTATAATGTACCCATTTCTCTGTTTTTTAAAATCTTATTTTGATTTTTTGAGATCCATTTTTGCTATGTACCAAGTTCAGGCTGCCTTTGAAGTAGTAGCTCTCTTAGCTCAACCTCCCACTTACCAGAGGAGGTATGAACCAACATGCCTACCCTCTTTTGTGCCACTGGTGTGTGTATGTGTGTGGGTTTTGGGTTGGGTGTGTAGTTTGTGTATGTATGTGTGTTTTGTGTGTATGTATATGTGTGGATGTAGTGTGTATGTGTGTGTGTGGGGGGGGGACTGTAGTGTGCCTGTGTGTTAGTTGTGTGTGTACATATGAGTATTGTTGGGTGATGTGCTTACCTGATTCCAAATGTGGAGACTAGATGCTGATATCAGGTATCTTTTTCAATCACTTTGGACTACATTTTGAGACAGAGTCTGTCACTGAATCTGGAGCTCATTAATTTGATGGACTATTGACCAGTAAACCCCAAGGATCCTTATGCTTCTGTCTCCCCTGTGTTGGGGTTAGAGATGCACTACTACACCTGGCTTTTTCTATTTTTACCCGGATGCTAGAGATCTGAACTCATGTCTTCATTCTTGTATGGAAAGTACTTTGCCAACTGAGGCATCCCTCCAGCCATTCTATTTTTTTTAACCACTTTTAAAAATAGAAAACTAAAAATTACCCATAGTACTCAAATTCTATTTCTCTTGGCAACATTGCTGTAGAAGGCAGAGGTTGAACTACTCTAAATTCAGGCTTGGAGCAGGGCTTAGGTTCTTTGTAACCTCTGTGGTAGTGATTACTTTGGTAAAGGCACATGCCAGTTTTGATGTGTGTACACAGGAGATGAAAGTCTTAAGATAGTAGAGGGACATGGAAACAGACTTTAAGGAAGAGTGATATTTATGCTTGAACTTAAAGATGCCAAAGACAAGCAGATAAGAAAAACTTAATTTCTGCCATGTTCCTACTCTTTGCCAACAGTCATGAAGTGTTTTCAGACACTACCTCAGCACTATGACATCATAAGTCTTAGTTATGGACCCTTTGCCCCAGACCAGGGAGCACAGTAATAGTGTCAGGGACACTTGAGTGGGCTTCTACTTTTTCTTTGTCCTGGGGAGTCAAAACTGCCTATGTAGAATACAAAATAGTCTTATGCTCTATGTTCTCTGATAATGCAAGAGCACAATGGTTTTACAAGACATAGAATGAAGCAGGGAAAATCTAAAGTGTTTTGGTATTAGTCAATGTCTTTAATAGTCACCATCTTTATTATTTTTTTAATTTGTACATCTTTACGGGATAAATTCTGGTAATTCAACACAAGTATGCAATGTATTTTAATAAAATTGGGTAAACACATTGCTATCTTTTCAACCGTTAATCACTTTGTGTGTTCAGAATGCAGCCTGAAGTAATACAATCATTCTTGCATTCCATCTTGAACTGAATCAAACAGAAGAACCGGGAGAGATTCCTACCCTCCGTGTTTTGGGTGTCCATTACTGGATGCCTTTCGGGACCATCCTGACTCTCTTTTCCTGTCTCTAGTGGCTACTATTCCATTCTATCTTATAAAGTTGATCTTGTTGTTTCCACAAATTATTTTTATGTAACTTTGTTGGAGATGTTGCTTGCTGATCACATAGCTCTTGAGCCTTTTGTTACTTAGCTTTGTGCTGTTGCTCCCATTTACTGTTTGTCTTTGATTGTTTGATAAAATGAACCCACTATGGTTCATTCAAAAATCCATTAGCACCGCTCCTTTCTCTTCTGAGCCAGCCTCAACCTCAGAAGGGTGAAACACACAAAAGAGCTCCAACACAACTCACTTTGGACACATATAGAAGCTCCCAGAAGAGAAGTTTCCTATAAAAAGATGAAGCTATGCTATGAGCTCCTTGGTCGCATTGCCACATAAGTGGGATAGGGTTTGAGGTTGAAGATGAGACATTATATTGAAACCATCAGAGAAAAAAAATAGAGAAAAAGAAGCATGAGGACATCACACTATGGATGATGGACCAAGCAGAGCTGTAGTCCTGGATGATACTAAGGGTACTAACTTCCCCTAGATTTCTTCTTATATAAGGACAAGATCTGAATTTTAAAGATGGCTCTTAGCTCAATTTTCTACCATCCGCACTGAATACAACCCTAACCAAAACAGTCACCATTTTTATGATAAAATTTTTCTTACTGCAAGTATTTCATAACCAGGCCTCTCTTGCATCTTTCGTTCAACTGTCTTTCCTCCTGTTATCTTTTCTTTTGCAAGACATTGTTCATCAGACTCAAAATGATCAGGCAAGGTTGAACTCCTCTCTCTCTCCTCTGACACCCTGGCTGTGTTCTACTTTAGAGGAAGAACATCCATCAGATGTGCCCACACCCTTCTCCAGACTGGAGGAGGATGAGAGGCAGAATGAACTCACACTGGAGCTATGGTAGCAGGAGAGGGATGCAGCAGCTACCTCCCCTGGGTGGCTCCTCCCCTGGGTGGCTCCTCCCCTGGGTGGC
>CABHPR010130786.1:20673-32309 GCA_902168415.1 Peromyscus melanophrys
CTCTCTCTCTCTCTCTCTCTCTCTCTCTCTCTCTCTCTCTCTCTCTCCCCGTGTGTGTGTATGAGTTGCACATGGGTTGTAATCATGTATGCCCATGTGGAAGCCAGAAGAGTGTATCTGGTGTCATCTGTATCCCCATCGTTTGGATTACAGGTCATGACCCACTTTTATGTTGAGTGCAGAGGATTCAAACTCAGGTCCTTAGGCTTGTACAGAAAATGCTGCCTCTCACTGAGCCATCATGCCATCTCTAATTGTCTGTCATTATTTAAAAATTAAAATATAATTGCATTTCCCTCACTTCCCTTTCTCCCCTCCAAGCCCTTATCAATGTTCCTCTATGCCCTGCTCTCTTTCACATTTAACACACACACACACACACACACACACACACACACACTCACTCACTCCTAAACATGTAAATACAACTAATCATTTTATAGATAAGCTTTAGAAAGGCTTAGTTTACAGAGACTTCTAGCCACAGAACTGAGATTTAGCATTTCATCTCCCATTGGTAACTACATAGTACCTGGGACACCTTTAACACTGTACCCTTTGACTCTGCATACTGTTTTAGAAATGTTTCTTTTATTTTTAATATTACAACATAATTATATCATTATTCTTTATTATTATATATAATTATATCTATGCCTATCTATATCTACATATAAAGATATAATCTTTTTTCCCTAGCTATAACCTACTCAGTCTGTACAATATTTTTCATCTCCTAGGAATGCCAGACTCTACACCATAAAGTCTTACCAACATGACTGACTAAACATGAGCAAAAAGGGACAACAACTATAAACACGGCAAAGGGAATTGAAGACCATGAGGCCTCAACCCTACTCACAAAACTAGACGCAACCGAGAAAGGCCAAGAGCAAGAGAATGATCTTCCCCAGGGAAGAGCACACCAACTGGTTATCCAATACCAAAAGGTCAGCTCTGAAAATATACATAAAAGTAACATTACACAAACTCTGGCTACTTTGAAGGCAACCGCTTCTCCAACACTACCCTGAATGCTGCCCCTAAGTCCTCCACAGTCTCCTTCTTCTTCTGTGAAAAAGAACCACTAAGTTCAACTACCTGTGTGTTTTATCTACTATTCCTTTCTTTCAACACATATTCCACTTGGTTCTTGCTTACTTAGATTGCATTAACTCATTCATTCACGGACTGAACCTTTGATTAACAATAGCTATAATTCTTAGCTTTGTAGTTAATGTAGTATAAGGTAAATGGATGTCTATGAGTTTTCAAAGACAGACAATAGGCCAGTAAATAAATGAAGGAATAGCAAAATCCAAGCATTGCAATAAAATGAAATGGCTGACAAAGAAGACTTTCTGTAAAGGAATCATTTCAGAAGGAACTTGATTTTGAAACTCTTCACTGTTAAGTCTAAAATCCATACCCTGAGTCATACGTTACTAGTTCATCAAACAAAACCAGAGCCGTCACAGGAGTGAATTTTCCGAGGAAAGTGGACCATGCCTTGTGACCACATATTTTGGTTTGTGGAGAACAGGATAATGTTTCCTCCATATGCACGCTCGTGATGCATAGTATGCAGGACATTTTATGGCACCTGAGAAGCCGGCACAGGGCAGTGGTTCTTGGCAGAAGCTCTTAGTTCTTTAGGCCGCTGTTTTACTCTCTGAATGTCCTGGAAGGCCCTGTGGCATGTGTATGATTGGGTGGACACATACAAGTGTATGTTTGGGTGCAGATGTCTCCATATCTGATGAGTCCGAGTGGGCAGCCCTTGTAAATCTCAAATATAATTCTTTATAACTCTTTTCTGTAAATGATAACCATAAATAATAAAGAAAATGATTTCCAGGGACATATGAGAAGAAGATACAAATATAAGCATTATGTCATCAAGAAGATGGCTGGCAGCAAAAGGACAAATGGGGTAAGAGTTAAAGTTGAACCCGTGTCACCATTTTCCTTGAAAGTAAAATGATTTTAACCTCTGTTTTTTCATATTCATTGAACTTGGCTAGCTCTGAAATTCTACAGTTCTATATTTGTGAAAGTGCAGGGTTTCAAAGAAGATGTGAAGACTCTTCGTGCTGGGTTACTTGCCTGGCTTATTAACATCCTTTACAAACAATTCCTGATATCTCCAGTCTTGAGAGAATCTGCCAGTCCTGGGGTCTGTGCAAAAGATAAGTCTGAAGCAGGCTTGAGCACTTTTTTCATACCTTTTGCAAGTATAGAAGTTGTCTGCTTATGAAGCAAGCCTTAGATTCATGTTACTTCCAGGCTTGGGTTTAAAGGTTTTAACACACACATACACACACACACACACTTACTCAAAAGACTGAAAGTGTAATTAACAATATCAATATGCAGGTGAAAGAAAGATTCCCCCTGGGGAATCCAAATGAGATTTTTGTACCAGGCAAAGGAGAGTGGAAGGGAATAAAGATAGAACCATAGGCTTGGCAAACTGTCAACAGTGAATCACCTTTCTTCCAAATGTTATGCATTTCCTTGTATGTAATTATAAATATATATGAATTTACTCTTAACTGGAAAATGGCTTGAATTCACATATTTCCTAGGTTGCTGATATAAATCTTTACAAAGTTGGCATCCTAAAACAACAAACCAGGTCTGGGGAGATTGCTCAGTTGGTAAAATACTTGCTGTGCAAGCATGGGGAGCTGAGTTTGAATCCCTAGACACCATAGGCACAATAATCCATGTATGTTATCCTTAGCACTCCTATACAAAATGTTAGGTGGAGACAGGAGAATCCCTGAAACATGGGCCAGCTAGTCTGGCATATACAGTGACAAATGAAAAAGACATCTTGTGTCACACAGGTGGAAGGTAAGGTCCAAAGCCCATGGCTATTTATCAAAATTGTACTTCCTCTGTAACATTTCTGTGATTAATTTGCTGAATCCATGAACATCACTTGTGTGTTGCCAGACTCAGAGTGACAAATTATAATTATTAGGTTCCTTGTTCTGAAATCCATCCTGCTAATTACTGACAGGGCCATATTTCAAAAACTCAATTCTGATGTCATTCTCTCCTTTGAGAACTCACACTCCAGTTGATTATTAGATAAAATAAGTTCTCAGTAGATAGAATGCCTCTTCTTATCTAATCCCCTAGTCTGCCAGTTTCTTCCCACTGTCTCTGTGCCTCAGATGCATTGATCCGAAACGCTTTGCCTTTCATGCCTCTTGACCCTTGCGTATACAGTTCCGTCTGGCTTCTGTTCATCTGATGGATACCAACTCAGTGGTAGTCAGTGCTCAGCTGTCCTCTCAATGGGAAGGAGTCCCCGAAGCCTTATTAACAGTGAGGAATCCACTGTTATTTTTTTTTTAACCAGGCTAATTCCTCCCTGCCATATCTGCCTTGGTTTCATTAGAAGTTCCACAAAAGTAGGGAAACTGTCTTAGCAATTCTTAAAGCTCCAATTCCTTCAAGGTAAAAAAAAAAAAAAAATCACTGCATTTAACAACATATGTTTTGGAGTTGGTCAGTCCTGTGCTCTGCCTTTTAGTCCATATTCGACCTTGGAGAAGCTACTTAACCTAGAAATTGAAGTAACACAATTGCCAGCCTGTTGGGACTGAAGTGATGTTTGTATTTTTATATTGAATAAATGCTTTTAAAGTTTCAAGTGGAAAGTAACAACTGGAAAAAAATGATTCAAGCCTGAGAATATGGCTGCCTCAAATTAAGAGTCACCCATTCATTTGATCTGTTTGTTTTTTGCCTTCCTGATTCCCTTCCCTTAGTCTTTATCCAGATACTATTCAGCTAGGAACATAATTCATCTCATTCTCAGCAGATTAACTTCCTTGCTATGAGAATAAAATATGAATAGCTGAACTACTATCAATCAAAAGCTTCAAGATCTTTGTCAACACCTCAGTGCTCTACCACTCTGCAGAAAATGCAGACTCACTGTCTGTCTCTTTGTGTGTCTGTCTGTCTCCACATTCAAGTAAATTGTTCACTAAACTTGCTTTCATACTCATCCATGTGGGCTGCAGTTCTTTCTGGTTTTGAAAAAGAAATATTTCTCCATCTGTTGGATGCCAGCCCAGCTTGCATGCACCTCTCACCTCAATTTTCTTCGCATCTTTCTCCAGGATTCTGCCCATTCTGCTCTTTCATCAACATCTACTTCCCAGTCAGCGTCTTTCCCTATAGCCTACAAAAGTGCTAAACAATCCATCTGGATCAGATAACAAATTAGTCTCCTTTTTCTCTCTGCCTCTAGATATTTTCTTGCTTCTCTCCTCCAAATTTCTGCCAAACCTTCAAAGGATCACCTATAAAAGCAGTCTCTACGTTATCACATGTGTATACCTCAAGCCACTTCAGGGCAACTGAAGGTGACTACTGCTACAATAACCCTCAGGAAAGTCACCTGTGGCTTCTCCATTGTTAGATTTAGTAGATATTTTAATGCCTCATCTTCTACATGCTCCTTCTTGATCACACAGATCTCGTGATCTGAAAACTTTCTAAATGTCTGTATTGAGATTTTCTGGTAGATTTTTCAAAGATTGTGTTGACCTTTGGTTTTACAAAAATAATTTTCAGTTTTGCAGAGCTACAATTAACAAATGTGAATTAAATGTATTCTTAAGGGGCAGTGTAATGCTTGGTATATGAGTACACTGTACAAATGATGAGCACAATCAAGCTAACTACTGCTTATTTGTATGTATGACGAGCTTTAAGATCTACATTCTTAGAACTTTTCATGTATTGACACTGTAAGCTGTAGTCATCATGATCATTTATAGCCCCTCTTCCACAAGCAAGAGCCTAACACAGGGGTTAGGGTGTGTAGGTCTGAGCTGGTGCACCTTATAGGGCATATTTACATTTTGGTGTAGGCTCTCTGAAGTCTAGAAGCAGTGAAAAGAGTGAGCCCTGTAATCAACTCTCAATCATGCAATGATCTTTTTTGCTAATATGTGTATAGGGTTAGAAGGTACTTTTAGCCATAGGATACAATAGGATAACCATAAGGATTCTGTTGTTGGTTGCTTTCTCTAGTTTTTTGTCGAACACTTTTTCACTTGCTGCCGGTCAGAGACAGAGCCTGGGATGGAGATTGGAAAATGAGTGAATGGAGCCCAGAGCTAATATGCACTCCTAGATCTGAAATTCCATGGAACTGTTACTCTTTGCCCAGCGCATTCACCTATCTGCCCCAGTTACTTGTCATCCAATTAACTATCACTCTCTCACATACGTCTTGAATTAACACCCTCACCTCCATGTTTACCAGCATTCTTCTTATCTACCACCTTATCACCCACCTCTTGAGTACTACAGTGATTTCTCTAACAGAATTTCCAATAGTGAGGGATGAAAATTCAGGATGCTAAAGAGTACGCAGCCAGCCCTCTCTGGAGATATACCATTTTCAGGTTAATATATCCCTTCTCCCTGCTCACACCATTCTTTCATAATAGCAAAGAGCAGGGCCTTCCCAGAGAATACATTAGTACTTTACCCCTTCCACCTTTGACCTATGTGATCAGCTTTGCTTAGAATATCTACCCATTCCTTGCTTTTTCAAATGTTTAAGTTCTTTTCCTTTTCCACAGGATCAGGTGATGACTAAGGTGGATCACATGACCTTAATTTCCATGGCACACTGTGCTCAGTTTTCTGGCTTGCTTTTAAATAGCATTGCCTTCGTCCATCCTTTTCCTCTTCCTGCTCCAGTCTCTCTTTGTTAAAGGATAAAATTTTACTCACTGTTACGTGTCTAAGACCCATCCCAGTTCTTGAAGCATCATAAATGCTTGTTCAGCTTAATCCCACAAATTTATTATGACCTTGGGCAAGTCCCAAATTTCCTGGCACTTAGATGTCTCATAGAAAGTTAAGGAGCTGAACTAATCTTTTAAATGTCCCTTTTGGTTCCAACATTCCATGAGGTTTCTATTATATTTGTTGAAAGCGTGTAATGGAGTGTAAATTAATTTTTAATAGACTGTAATTACTAACAAAACATTCCTCATTTCATCACTCAGCTTTTTGCGTGAAGTATGACATATAAAAAGTTTAACTTAAAATATCTATGAGTAACTAATAACTCATACAGCTGCCATATTAACATGCTGGAGTAAACAGGTAATTACATTTATAGTTTAATCACCAAAAAATCCGTTCAAAGTTGCTGAGAAGGCAAATAATAAATCCAGCATTACAAGGGGAAATTGGGTTGTGAAACCTAGTCATCGTGCCCAGTCTTTATATTTTTCTCACTGCCAGTTACTTAAAATCACAGATCAAATTCTCAGTCAAGTATAACTCAGTACTTACCGTAAGTGCTACTTTTTATTGTTGACTTTAGGGTAATTTTGCATTATGCAAAAAGGTTGCAAAATTATCACAGAGCTCAGTATTAACCTTGTCTCAAGCTTCTCCTATTTTTAATATTTTAGATGGTACATGTGCCTTAATTAATGAAACACTATTTACTCATGACTACGGACATGCATAATTTATTCAGAGTTTGAATTTAGCTTCCTGCCTCCAGGATGCTATTATCGATAGAACGTCGCATTTAGGCGATGAATAGTCTCCAGAGACTGTTCTTGTTTTCCAGTTCTCAGATTTCCTTTGCTTTTGATATTTTTAACAGTTTTAAGGAGTAACGAGTAAACTATCTTGTGGATTCTCTGTGTGTACATGTGAGTGTGTGTGTGTGTGTGTGTGTGTGTGTGTGTGTTTTATAGAATTTCATAACTAGACGGGCTATGGATTTGGGGGAGGAAACGTAGATGTAAATAGTCCTATCAAGGTTGCTCATATACAACAGTTTATTTATATTAACATGGATTTGTGGATTAAATTCAAAACAACAAATTTACATCAAAGTATACAAAATTAACATGAAACTAGGATGGGAACAGGAAGCCAAGAATCATCAATTCTGTGGTTCAGTTATTAAGTTTCTTCAACTAACTTAAGCATCTGTAAACAAACATCAGCACAGTAAAGTACTCATAGGGAAACATAGTCACATGGGCAATCAAATGATTTCACAAACTAAACAAACATGAATCCAGTGTCAAGTTCAAGTGATAGAACATTACTAGGCATCTCTTTTAGGCCTTACAGTTAAGGCACATATACAAACAAAACCCATGTGTATATGAAATAAATTAAAAGTTAAAAAGTAAAAAAATGAAAGTCTATACTTTTCTGATATAAGAAAATGCTTCAAACTAAATGAGGCTGAAATTCAAAATCTTTTAAACTAGTGCATACCTTCTAAACATTTTGTTTATATGTTGGCAGGTTAATACGTTTCCATTGTCAATATGTTTTACACTGTTTAATTAAATGCAATATTGACTGAACAATCTTAATGGTCTATGATATTGACTTGACAGACATCTTTGGCAATTTAATTGAGTCTTAAAATTTCCTGTTGTAAATTCATGATAGCCATTTGGATTCAGTGTTAAAAGGTAGCAGCAATTATCTATTCAATAAAGGACAAGTTCTTTGGGAGATTGAAAGATTTTAGGAAAAAGCTCCCCTTGCACACATCTCAGTGTTTTCAACTCAGGTTACACTGTTTGTGCCTGGAGGTTGTAGTGAGGTCCCCCATAAAAGTAATATGCCTTCGGACCAGATGAGTAACACTTGATGGGTTAAACAGAGTAGTGTCACTGTACACACCTCTTCCAGAAGCCCACTGAGGTTTAGTGGGATTTGGAATTCATCTTGGATAACATGTCTGAAGCATAGCACTTTCCCTACATTAGCACACGAGAGTCTAGCAACTCCAGAGGGAAACAAGTGAGGATGCGTTTTTATTCAAGTAAACACGGGTTACAATGATCAAAAGACTCATCCATGTCCTCACAGAAGCAAGTTTTACTCCTAGGAAGCCATTTATTATTTATTATTTATTTATATCAGAATAAAAAGAAATGTTTTAGCTCTTTAATGTATAAAAGTGTGTGACAATTAAGTATATAGAAATGTTATAAGCTGGCTTACTCTTTCTCAAATTTCCTAATTACTGCATTTGGCAAGTAAGCCCTTCCTCATTACTGTATTTAAAAAAAGCTGTTACAGTCTATTTCAATGGCAGATTGTAAGTTGAGGCCTTTGCTGTAATTAGTGTATACTCTTCTGGATCAATAAATTGGCTGCAGTGACTACTCTAAAAGATAGGAAGCATTAAAAAAATGCATATGAAAAATAATATATCACAATACACAGGACATCCTAATTTATGGCAAATTATGTAGTAGAATCTATTTTACAAACTCAAGAATAAATATCTTGACTGAGCTACCGAAAATCTTCACAACAGTATGCTAGCAACTCATATCTAAGGGGATAACAAGTCCCTTAAAGACAAGAAATGAGAACTGTGAATAAGAATGAGAGGAGGAGGTAATCACGTTGGTGGGAATGTAGAAGCCATTTCGAATTACTGAAAGATACTTTGATTTATTAGCAGGTTTAATATCCTTCCATTTTTCACTAAGGATTTTTTTATTCATTTTACAGATCCCCCTCTTCTCTCCTCCCTCCCCTTCAGCTTTCCCCCTCCCCAACCCACCCCCATCTCTTCCTACAAGAAGGTAAGGCCTCCCATGGGGAGTCAGCAGAGCCTGGTACACTCAGCAGAGGCAGGTCCATCCAAGCCCCTCCCCCTGCCTCAAGGCCGTGCAAGGTGTCCCACCATAGATAGTGCGCTCCAAAAAGCCAGTTCAGGCATCAGGGATGGATCTTGATCCTACTGCCAGGGGGCCTGTTAAGCAGATCAAGCTACACAACTGTCTCACTTATACAGAGGGCCTAGTCCAGTCTCATGAAGTCCCTTATTTATTTACTCATTTATTTTTATTTGTCCTTTGAGAATTCAAGCATGTACATGATGTATCTTGATCATATTCATCTCTTACTCACTCCATCTAGTTCTCCTCAGTACACTTGATCATATCTCCCTCCCAACTTCATGTCTTCCTTATTTATTCGTTTGTTTGTTTGTTTAGCCAAGTCCGATTAGTTCTGCTCATATGAAAATGAGTTCATGGCTACACATAAAAAGAAAGCTGTTTGATATCATTCACCATTAAGGAAAATGCACACCATGTGTCTTTTAGAGAAAGTTCTATTGAATCTATTTACTCGCAGTTTACATTTTTTTCCTTCATTGTTTGATTGTAAGAGATCTTTATATATTCTGGACATTAAACCAGTATCAGATGGTTTTAGGGAAACATAGTCACATGGGCAATCAAATGATTTCAGAAACTAAACAAACATGAATCCATTTGCAATCTATTCATGGGATATCTTTTACATTTCTTAATAATGTATTGTGATATTTTAAGTACACTTTTACAAATTTTGTTAAAAATTCATTTTTTTTGTTTCCATTGCTCATGCTTATGGTATCATAACTAAGAATTTTTTTGCCATGTCTATAGTCATTGTTTACCTATACTTTTTTTGAGAACATTCTAGTTTTAGTTCTAACATATAGGTCATAATTCACATTTACTTAACTCCTTTTATGTGGTATGATGTGAGGGTTCAACTTAATTCTTTTGCATATGACTATGGCTATCTGGTTCTAATACCACCAGCCCATGTCATTCCCTTCTGACTCTAAGTAACAACTAATGCACACTGAAATGTCCCTCTCCAAGCCAACACAGAACCTTGACTCCCTCTAGGTGAACTCATTACCAATCCCTCTCTTTTAATTTCCAACTCAGTGACTGACATAATTGTTCACTTGGCAGTGAAAAAATATATTTATCTTTGTTTTACTTTGCTGGTCTGTCAGCAGGTTACTTTTTTCTCTGCCTTCAGAAACAATTCAGAATTCACTCTCTTTCTCTCTTTTTCTCTATTTACTTCATTTTCAGGGGATTTCAGTCAATTTTACATCTTGATTCCTATCTGTATCTTGCAATAATCCAAACTGAAAACTTTAGTTCCTTCTATTCTATATCTCTACAACTCCTCATAAATACTCCACAGACATTGCAAAATTTGTGTCTTCTAAAGCTGATATTTGATGCTCAATTCTCCCTTGCTATGTACTATAGTCACCCCTCTTACATTCAGCAAATGACACTTTCATTTGTGCAATTTCTTAGGATAAAAACCTGGGAATTATTTTATTTCCATATTGTCACACAATATCCAATGTGCTTACCAAGTGCAGGATGCTCTACCTCCTCATCCTATTCAGAATATCACCAGTTTTTATCATTTTAAGTGCTAACAGTGTAGCCCAGCGCACCGCTATCTCTTGCTTGGCTTACTCAGAGGATTTTCAAATGACTCCCTTTTTCTTACCATCTACATACAGTCCACAGCCACTGTTTTTCTTCATTTAATAATTTTAATACACACCAGATCTAAGTCACTCCCTTAATCAAAGCTCTTAATAGATTTCCATAAAATTTACAGTATAATTTAAATTCCTCAACATGACCTACTTAAACCATCATAATCTTAACTCTATCTGGCCTTTAGAGCTTGGCCTTTGCCTCCTACTAAACTTTATTTCTATCCTAGGGTGTCTGGATATCCCTGTGGTCAAGTCCTTATAGCCCCAAAGAACCACAATGTCCATTCCTTGTTGATAGTTAATCAGAGATGCTCCCCGACCAGTCTATCTAAAAGTAGCCCCCACACTCTTTGCCCCTCCTGATCATCTATGCCCACCACTGAATAAAAACTCCAGAGGGACCTTTGATTCTTGGTTTTTGATAAATTCTTAATACTAGTTTAGGTACATAGTAATTCATTAGTAAATACATATCAAATTAAGTAATGAAGGAATGAATGCCTGTATTACTACCAACCTATGTCAAGCCACTGTGCTCTCTTGCTTAAACAAGTCAATTATCCTCTAATCAATCTAGTTGGGAATCTTATCTCCTACAGTCAGACCAGTTTCATGGAGCAGAAACATTTCATATATGCTAACATAATAAATTCCTTTTGTAAAACTTAACAGGGGGAAACTCACTATGCTTGTAATATAAATCCAAATCTTAAGTATGGTATAGCAATATGCTTCTGACAATCTATTATGCTCAGTGGTATGCACTTAGGCTTCTGACAGTGGGTTAGCTTATCCTTCCCTCTCAGCCAGTATACTAATGCTGAACTTTCAAAATGTCATGGTCACTCTTATGCTTGGGTTTGCTTTTGTTGTGGCAGGCTTTATTTTGGGGGGGGGGTCTGGTCCCACTTTATGGAATATTCTTATTGCAATCTTCACAGAATAGCTTGATTCTGCAGACTGAGACTTAAGCTTAAATATCAAGGGTCTTTACAGACCAGCCGGTGTCAATTACCCATGGTCATTTAGACAAGTGGCTATTTGATGTCCTTGAATAGCACTTGTCTTGAGCTAACATATTTAATTATTTATGATTTTACACACCAATATTCACACACCAAAATACAATCTCCAGTTATATTTTTAACATATTTCATATCAGCTCAGGGCTTCTGCCTTCCTTATTTGAAATAATACTTCTGCATGGTACTTTTATATCAGTTGGCACTACTGAAAACTCTGTGTGTGTGTGTGTGTGTGTGTGTGTGTGTGTGTGTGTGTG
>CABHPR010130787.1:0-39996 GCA_902168415.1 Peromyscus melanophrys
TTTGAAAATATATCCTTCTAGTTTTAATATTGAGACAGTGATCCTACGAAAGGCTGAATATTTGGATTTGGGGGGAATTTGCTAATCCCAAGTTAATTTTAATGGCTTTATTGGAGGCATGTGTCAAGTCTGTGACCTGGTAGGTAAAGATGGAATTATCCCCTGAAGTGAAGAATTTATCCTCACTCTCAGTCATCCCAGGAACTAGATTACTAAACAGGAATTTGAACTGGAGATGGAGGATGGACTTTATCCCAGGGCTTGGAACCACAAGGGCATAGACTGCAAAGAGTGAAAGCTGAGAGTGATTCTGGAGTGGAGTCACATTCTATTGGCTGTGTGGGAACAGTGTGCAAATGTGTGATGGCAGGAGCTTTTCATCTCTGTCCGCACAAGACAGAGCAGGGTGGTGTGTCACACAGGGAGGGCAGAGCCCAGCTCTGCAGCAGCCAGTACAAGGACCAAGAATGACCTTTAGAAAGACAGACATGGCACCACCATCCAAAACAAGCTGTGCAAAGAAGAAATCATATTTCATAAGTACCTTCAGCAACAGTTATAGCCACAGACAGGCAATATAGCAAGAAAAAAGAATGCCCAAATCAAAGGTGTCTCTTGTTCTGAAGTCCTATGAGGCATGTGTCTTCCAGGGAGGGGAAGGCTTTGAGAAATGCACAGAAAACCTCCATTGGATCAGTTTCTAGCAAAGAAGAATATTTTGATGTGGTCTGTCCTGATAAGCTGTGTAAATGAGGAAATGGCATTATTTGCTACCATAAGCTAATGAGAAGAAGAATGGACGGGATGCAGAAACTTGAAGTATTTCCACTCAAAGTCTTGATGGTTGGATTTCCCACATGTCTCAACGTTTCCATATTTTTTTTTAAGGACTAGAAAGATAAGCAATCTTTGTCTGTTTTCTCAATGAAGAAAAAAAAAATCAGTTGATATCTAAGCCAAGTTTCCAGGAAATCAATTGAGCAAAAAACAAAACTAAAAACAAACTGGCAATGATTATAAAACTGACTTAATTGCCAAGATTTATCAATCAGATTTATCAGAACATTAGTTTTGAGTTCAGAAGTTTTTATGACTTTCAATTCAAATACATTTTCTTATCTTAGAACTAAAATAGCATTCACTCTGATTCCAACATTGGCATTCCAGCACTGGACCTCAGTTACTTCCTGTTTTTATTTGAAGGATAATTTTAGTATTTAAAAAGTACTGCACTCTACAGTGTGTTCTGTTATAATCATTTTATTTCATCTGATAATTACCCTATGATACTTTCATTGTTATTAATGTTATTATTAGAACCATTCTTTTTTCTTTTTATATATACAAAAAAGTCTAATAAATTAACATTTTCTCTAGATTATTAAAGTACTGAAACCTGGAGACCAATTATTCACATCATAAAATTCTTCTTTGTTTAATAAAATCTTTTAGAGTGTTATTTTTATGTCTAACGGACCTTTTTATTACATATTAAAATCAGAATAAAATTGAAAAAGAATCATAGCTCACACTTTGGGGGGTATAGATTACTTACATGAAGTGAGGGCACATACTTGCAATAATGTTTTTCTGTTTCAAAACATACCTTAAGTGATGGGGCTGTAATGAACTGCAAATATTTAGAGGATGACATAAGAACTTTATCAGGATGAATCTAATTTTTGATCAAATGCTAAGTTTAACTAAATTCCAAAGAATTGGACAGAGATTCAATTTAAGCAAACCCCATGAAAGACAAAATGGAGAACTAGAGCATGAGGGAATGTTTCAAACACTAACCTTTATTTGAAATGCTTCCGCACTTAATGAAGTGGTTGCTAAAATTTGCCCTGGTTTGGTGCATATGTTCTGAAAACCATGTGTCAAAAATTATTGAGTGCCAACAATGTAGCGTATGATAGTCCTGTGAATGTGTTGGTGAGAATCAGGTAGACACAAACAGAGCACACAAGTGTATCAAACCTGGAAACAAGAAGATAAAGGACTATAGTGTATAAGGTGGGGCAGGCTGGAAGCTGCAAGTCAGTGTCAGCACAGTTTCCTAGTTGTTTGTAGGCCCTGGGTTTAATGCCCATCATCCATCAAATAAATAAATAGTTCATTTGTTTGTTTGTTTTATTTAGTGCTGTACTACTTGAGCCGGAACTATTATAAGATTTGCTAAGGAGTGATATTTGAGAAGTGAGAACACAAGTGATTTTAAAAACAAACAAACAGAAAAGAATCCCAGGCAGTAGTAAAATATTCCTAGTCAAAGTTTAGTGCATGTCTAAGGCAATACTCGGTTACTATAATGAATCAGTTGAGGCAGGCTTAATTTATAAAGGGAAAAAGTTGATTTTGCTCTAAGCATTGTATGATAAAAGTTGAGATAGGGTTGTGCTGACCCTGGTGAAGCATTATGCTGTGGGATGTTCTGTATGTCAAATATGTTGCTCTGATTGGTTAATAAATAAAACACTGATTGGCCAGTAGCCAGGCAGGAAGTATAGGCGGGACAAGGAGAGAGGAGAATTCTGGGAAGTGGAAAGCTGAGTCGGGGAGACACTGCCAGCTGCCACCATGGAAAGCAAGATGTAAGGTACTGGTAAGCCACGAGCCACATGACAATTTATAGATTAATAGAAATGGGTTAATTTAAGATATAAGAACTAGATAACAAGAAGCCTGCTGCAGCCATACAGTTTGTAAGCAATATAAGTCTCTTGGTTGGGTCTGAGCGGCTGTGGGACTGGCAGATGGGAGAGATTTGTCCTGACCGTGGGCCAGTCAAGACCAGGAAAACTCTAGCAACAGCATCCCTCTTGGCCCTTAGCTTCATCACCTGGTAATGGATAGCAATCATAGCATTGCATGTAATGAGAATAGACATATCTTCCAACAGGAAGCGAGGAAGTAAATCGGGATTAGACTCACTAATGTATCAATTTACTTCATGAGAACATAGAATCATATAGGAGATACCTTAACCCTTTTGAGGGCAGTTCACCTAAAGAGCTAAGGGCATCACACTAGCCCCACTCCTTTATAGGTCCTCATACATCCCTTCTCTACACTGGTGATCAGACTTCCAACACATTAATCTTTGGAAGACAAATTCAAAATCCCAGCACCCCCAAAACACCCCTCTTGTCAGTGGTGTCCACCTCTCAGTGTGAAATGTATTCATTTTGTCCCAGATAATCCCAAGATCTTTACTATTCTAGTCTCTCAAAAGTCCAACTCTGAAGTCTCCTCTGAGACTGAAGAAAAACCATCTTTCACTTGTGAGTACCTGCTCCATCAAAAGTTTGCCAGCTCCGACAGTGAGACAGACACACAGCATCATTATTTCAAAACAGAGACAGACAGACACACACAAGTGGTGATGCATACTAAACCCACAGCAAGACAATATGGCAGGTCAGACACTCCAGTCCAGTTTCTTATGCACGCTGTGATAGGAACGTGTACCCAAAGTCTCTGGCAAAACCTTCTACAGCTTTTCTGGTTGCCTCCCATGTAGGTGCTCTCTTTAGCTCTGAACTAATATCAGATTTCCTGGGCCGACCTGGAACACAGACGGTCACTCCACCCTTCTGCCCTCTCTGTAGCTCCCACAGCTGCATGCAGGTGGGTATCTCACTGAATACTCTCTGCTGGGTTTTCGACACTACTGAAAGCTTCTTCTACCTGCTTTCCCAGTCTTCCCTGAAAAATGTTGGTGGAAACCACCCTGGTACTGTACCTCCTGAGTTCTTCACACCTCCAGAACTATATGCAAGACATGAAGCTATGACACCATCTCAAGGTGGTGAACATGGACATGCTTGAACCACATGTTTGGAGTTTTTTGCCACTGAACCCATAAAAATGAATTACAAGGCAATACGGGGGAACTGAGCCTACAAAAGTTTCACTTCTACTCTGGAGAGTCTCTCTGCCTGCGAGGGGAGAGATTTTTCTAAGATCTTTTTCTTGTAGTTTGTGTGATGAGTAGTTTTAAGCTGTTGACTTGGCATAACCTAGAACAAACTGGAAAGTGAATCTCAATGAAGAATTACAAAGTCGGCCTATGGGCATGTAGGTGGGGGAATGTCTTGATTATGGTGATGGGTGTAGGAAGGACCCAGCCTAAAAGTGGGCAGCACCATTCAGTAGATTTGGGAACTGGGCTGTTTTTATAAGGAGAGAGTAAGCTGAGCATAAACAGCATGCATGTGTTCACTCCCTTTCTGCTCTTGACTGTGGCTTCGGCAAGCTGCTTCAGCTTCCTGCTGCCCTGACCTCCCTGCTATGATGGACCGTAACTTGGGATTGTGAGCCAAAATGAACATGGTCTCCCCTATATTGCTTTTGCTAGGGTATTTTTATCATGTCAACAGAAATTAAACTAAAACATCTTGATAATTAGAATTCTTATTAATGACTCTAGTATTCGTTCTCTTTGTTCCAAATCTGACACGCTTTTTTTTTTATCTTTCCTTTCTTCACCAATTCATGGATTTCTTAATCTCTTTACTGTGTTCCTTTTGCTCCTTCATCTCATTTAAATATGAATAAAAGTGACCTAGTTATATCCAAGCCACAGCCTGAATGATTGCTTCTCTTTAAAATTTCTCCCACCAAACGGCCTATGTCATCTTCTTTATATCAGCTTTATAAAAAACTGTACAGCATAGACACACACACACAACCAAGATCTTTGCTATTTCCTAACAAAGACAGCCTTTTCTCCAACTTCCAGCAAAACATTCCTTTTGATTGGAGAATAGTTAGCTGGTCTCTTTATCTTCTGAACTCTCCCTGTTCACATGTTCTGCTAAGGTATTCTAGGCTCTCTGGAGCCTGCTGCCTGCTGCCTCCAAACTCTTCCAGCCTCTGGTGACAGCCAGTTCCAATGGTGCTTCAACATTTTCAAATGCAACATAGTCACAGATTTACTGTTAACTAAGGGCCACCAACTCAGACCCACCTCTGAAAGTTTTCACTTAGTCACAATTGATCCCTGTGGTGAACACACTAAATTATACCAGTGCATTAAGGGAAAAAAGGGTTTAAGAAAAGTGATATAAATGGTGACAAGTGAATTTAGAAGATTCTACAGTATACACAACTTTGACTTAGAAAGCATCAGGGCCATGATGGTTAGATACTAGGCAATCTATGAACAGAGATTGGAAAGGTTACCAAACCGTGTTTGTTTTCTCTGCATCTTTTGGAATTAAATTAAAAATTTAAAGACAATAGGTAACATGGAAGATTATAAGTTACCCTATGGGTCTCCACAAATGAAAATTCAGATGACAAAGAAAGACTATATTCCAAGGAGACAAAGACAGAGTATCAAGAATCAAGGCTGCTTCCATTTTCTGGCTGTTGTCAATAGAAAAGGAATGGCACCCAAACCTCACAAATAAAAAGATATCCCGATATCAGCAATGGGCTGCCTACATGGGAACTGTTGGTCGGTGAGGTTCTATGGACCTCTAAATATTACAGGCTGTAGCACTGCTCTTTGTCACCCTTCAGAACTTAGTGGTAAGACCCTATTGCTAAAGATATCGCATATTGGAGTCATGGAAGTGGAAATAACAAGTTGGTATTAACATGAAGTTTCATCCATACTGAATAGCTTTCACAGTGCTGTAAGTAGCTATACATGCTAACAGGTGGGGAGGGAGGGAAATAATCTGAAATCTTATCTAGCTCTAAAACACGCCAGCTCTAAAAAGATCTTGCCTGGTAAAATAGCGCAATAGTGACACAAAGGTCGTGCAAATAACCCGTTCCTTTCTGATGGGATTTCAGACCCACTCCACAAGATGGAACCCACGCCTGGGCACAGTTATTAGGGCCAAGAACCTGCGACTAGACATGTCATAGGCCTTAGCAGACAACCTCTTACTATTACTCTGCTAATGTAACATAGTTTTTAGCTGATTCTTTATAACTTCTCATTGTATCCATAGAGTAGTTTATCACTCAGACCTCATCAGAGAGGCGTCTTCTTGCTTGCAGTGGATGACAATTAACACAAGACTCACAATTGGTTAAAGTACAGAGATAAAGTGACTGTGGTGTGTTCAGCCTTACATGGGACATTTATATCTCACACTCCTCCCAAGGATCAAAGACCATTGTGGAACAGCAGATAGAAAGAGTGTAAGAGCCATGGGTAGTGGAGGCCCACAAGAAAACAATGTTTTGAGCTACATCAAAGACATTGCACACACAAAACAAAACAAAACAAAAAACAAACAAACAAAAAACCCTCACAAACATTATGAGAGTACACTAGACTTTCACAAGCTCAACTCAGACAAAGTTTCCACCATAGAGGGGGCATGGGTATAAAGTCTCACTCCAGCTAAAAAACGATAGGTAATTAGTTGTTTCAGAGAGAGGGAAAGTTAGGTTATTTTAAGGGTGTGGTCCCCAATAGGTCTAACACTCTATAGTGGATACCATGCCTTTAAGAGAAGATAGGCAACACTATTGGGAACTGATGGTGGGTTTTAAAAAAAGATAGTGAATACAAAGTTAGGTGAGCATAGACTAGGGACAAAGGACACTCATTTGGGTGGGCGTAGACTAGGCACAAGGCTCTGGGTGAAGGTTTGGGAGGGGAATGCATACTATTAAAATATAATGAAATTCTCAAATATCTAATGATGTTTCAAAAGTAGTTAAGAGAGATATTACAGGACATCTAAAAGGCACAAAGAAACAGAAAGACATAGGCAAAATACAGAAAAGTAGGAAAACAGTCCCCGTTATAAACTCTAGCAGTTTGGCATTAGGGAATTTGAAACTAAAATCAATAGGCAAGCCAGGGAGCCATGGTGACAGCAGTACCCATGGTTCTTGCAAGCCTTAAGTCTGGTGTGAGATTTGGTCTAACAATGACTGTTAGTGTATGCCAGAGAAGGAAAGAAACTGTTCTTGACACCCCATGAAGGAAAATACCAGTCCCAAAATACATCAATCTTGTCACCATTGTTTTCTGTTACTGATTTTACGGCAAAGAAATTTTCATTAATATGTATTGCCAAAGATGCTTACCCATGTTATGAACAGAGTCAAGGCAATAAAGGACGTTTCATTATTTATTATTATTATTTTACTTTGTTGTTGTTGTTGTTTTTCCAGACAGGATCTCACTATATACCTCTGGCTGTCCAGAAACTCACTCTGTAGGCCAGGGGCCTCAAACTCACAGAGAGCTGCCTGCCTCTGCCTTCTGAGTGCTAGGAACACCTGGCTGATGTTTCATATTTGAAAATTCCTATTTAAATGAAAAAAAAATGCTTCCCAGACCTCCAAAGTCCATGCTGCCCCAGGATGCCATGTTGGTATCGATGATCCATGCCACAACTAGGGGATGTGCCAGTGTCCATGGTCTCCGCCACTGCCAGAGGTCATGTTGATGTCCGTGGCCCAAGTTGCTGCCCAGGACCACATTGATATTTGTGTTCTGTGCTGCTGCCTGAGCCCATGTTTCAGGATGAGGTCCACACTACCACTGAAGCCATGATGGTATCTGTGGTCCATGTGGTGGCCAGAGGCCATGTATACGTCTATGATCTGTGCTCCCACAGGAATACATATTGATGTTTGTGGTCATGTTAGCACTGAAGGGCATGTTGATTTCTATGTCCTGTGCTGCTGATGAGGGTCAGGATGGTGTCTATGGTCCTTGCTGAGGCTAGAGGGTCCTTGCTGAGACTAGAGGCTGTGTGGATGACTGTGGTGGTTTGTGCTGCTGCTGGAGACCATGTTGAGATCTGGTCCGTGGTCCCTGTTACCACTGAAGGTCATATTGATGTCTATGTCTATGTAGCCTCCACTGAGGGCCAGGATGGTATTCCTGTTCAATGCTGCAGCCAAGCGCTGTGTTAATGTCCATGATCTGTACTGCTACCTGAAACCATGTGGAAGTCCATAATCTGTACTCCTGCTGACTGTGAAAGGTGAGGAAACTTCTTTTTCTGTGATCTTGATGACTGCAGACTCACAGTTGAGAATAAGAGAAATAGAAGGCTACTGTGACAACCTCTTTCCCTCAACCTCACCTACCCCACCCACATCCTACAAAAAAAAAGAAACAGTCTAGACAGGAAACCATTGAAGATAACTCTTAAACATTGTGATAGGGGATCCTGAAGTGTAGCTCTTCAAAGCGATGGCTTCTTGTGGATGTGAGGGTGGAGAAAAGCTCAGTTTTCTTTAAGGAGCTGGTCACTGGGGGTTTGACCGTGCTGCAGTGAGTGTATGGGCAACACAAACTGGACAGGATACTTTTTTTTTCTTCTTCTTTTCTTTGGAGGAGAGGAGCTGGAAAGACAGGGAAGTGAATGTGATCAGGGTGCATTATGTGAAGTTTCCAAATAATCAACAAAAATATTATGTTGGGGAAAAAAATCTTTCCCGGTCCGAACAGAGAACATACTGTGGTCAAACCTGTAGTACTCAACTCAGTGGAAGTATGTCACATACAGTTTACGGGATTAATATTACTAGAATTATGATGGGCCCTGAGTCACATCAAAACATATTCTTCCTGTACTACAACCACTGTGGTTGCCTAATACTGAACTCGAATAGCGTGTGTGAGTTCATGCCTTTATCTAGACTATAATTTTGCTTTAGGTATATCAACTGTGAAGTCTTAAAATAGCTATGAGCTCCCACCCTCAGGGCCCATGAAAATGGGCATGAGGATTTGTCAGCTCGTTTTTTGAGCTGTGGGAACTCCTAAGCTAATGGAAAGTCATTTAGTCACTTAGTAAAGTCAATAGGTCTTTTAGTGTAGTTTGATCATCAGAACAAGAGCTTGAGTACCAGAAGGACAGCTGTTTCTGTCTCTTTTCCATTACCCAACCTGACTACAAACTGCACCTCAGTGATGCTCAGTGTCTCCCCATTTCAAGTGGAGATTCTGATACTTGTGAGATTAAATGAGATTCACTTATAAGCACTCAGTACAGAAATAGCTAAACAGTAAGCACCACGATGGCTATTATTACTTTATCCAATGTTGCTGGTCGTCCAATAAACGCTAATAGTAATCCTTCCTTTTGCAGATACAGAAAGCCTTAAACTTACACAGTCTGTGTTATTTCCCTGGGTGACTGTTCCACTTTTGCCAATAATAACTAAGCCCATGCCCTTTCTTCTAAACCTCCCAGGAAAGCAGACTCTTGAGGGAGCACTCCCATCCCAGGCAGCTGTTACAACAGAAGGTTTGCCGTTGCAGTCTCCTAAACCTGGCTTTAAAGGTTCCTACTTTACTTAGGAAGACTTGTATTGCCTAGATGTTTGTCAACAAATATATTGTTTGTCCAGAATGCAGAAATAATGTGCATTATGTTGCAAGTTTTATTTTTTTTTAAAAGAAGTAACTGCAAATCAACAATCATTTGGGAGAATGCCCCAAGCTTTGACTAGATTTTATATTGGGAATCTTTTCATAAATATTGCATTGCTATTACATTGCAGTGCTTCAGTAGCTTTCCTCTTTTCAACAAGTAAAATGTTTAGAAAGTATAATTTCCAAAAAAGAGTCATGTAAACCATGCACAGTGAAGACAGAGGTCCAGGTGGTGAGTTTCAGAGGTCATATTTTTAGTGCCTGGTTAACTCAAGGAATTGAGTTGGGAAGACTCAATGCTGACTGGCAATCATTATCACGATCTTTAGGAAGAAAATTCAAGAATGAAGTTTGAATGTCGGCAAACTAAATATTCAAGTGCGATCCTATATAAAAGAGTGTGGAAAACATCAGTATAATTATGATCTATGTGGTAGTCAGGAAGTGTTACAGTAGCTTCCTGTAGAACTGTACTTGAGTCAGTGACAGAAGATATGAGAATATACTAAAGCTGAAAGAGTCCTATTTCCTACTGAAACTAAACCATCCAGTAGCTATTGCATATTTGGTACAATGAATTAGGAATGTGTTTGTAGTAATGTTGACAGACACAAGCCTACTGTGTTGTCAGTCACAGCTTTATAGCACATAAAATGATGCACTGTACATAACAATAGCAATAAATAGGTTTACCGGTCTGTATTTACTGTAGTGTGTATTTATAAGTAGATTAGAGTGTAGTTTTTGTACTCCTGTTTATAAAAAGAAATGAAGCATATGACATGTTATGATCATTGCAGCTTCCTGTGTTTTGCGCTTTCCATTGACTGCAACATGAGGTTATGTTGAGGGGCTGACCTACACCATGTACTTTGATTAAGTACACTCTTTGATGTTTTCACAGTAATGAAATCACCTCACAATACATTTCTCAGAATATGTCCCCTGTCCTCAAGCAATACATGTCTGTATACATATTCATAAATATTCAAAGGTTAATTTGGAGATCACAAACATGTTTTGTTAAACATATCCTGAATTAAAGTCTTGTTCACCCTAAAAAAAATCTTAATTTCCTTGTAATGTAATTCACCCTTGTATAGGATATATTCTTCTCTTTTGTGGGAGTAACTTCTGCAACTTTAGGCAAATGACCTCCCTTAACCATATTCATTCTTGCTGTATGTTCTTCTGTAGAGTAGCCCCAGTTTCACATTGGAATTTATGTTTTCTCCTATAATACATTTTAAAATTACAAAAATTTAATCCTTTTCAAGATGGAAGTAAATGTGAATGAAGCCAGGAAACTAGAGATGGACCCATGAGATGGAGTATATTTTACAGGGGTTGGGGAGATGGGAAAGACGATAGAACAAAATAGAAGGGAAAATACTAAAACTGAAAGGATACGGTGGTGAGTTGTGGTCAGGGATATGAGGCAGAGGAAGGGGAGTGAACAACCAAAATGAAATATGTATGAAAATGCCACATGGAACCCTGTTACTTTGTAAGCTAATTTTAAAAATACAATAAAACACTAATCTATCCTGTTCCATTTTTTTCCTTTCCCCTTTTTGTAACAAGAAGGATTTGATGGGATGGGAGGGTCTTTTGGAAAATCCATAAGGAAACCTACTACTGTAGAAGCTTCCTAACATATATAAAAATTATATTATAACTATATTATATTACATTATATTATAAATATATAAAGAATTTAAATGGAATTTTCCTATAACAGGGTAACACCAAGGAGAAACCATACTGACCAAATAAAAGCCCTAGAACAACGAATTGATTGTTATCCTTTTTTCTTTTCTTTCTTTCTTTTCATTTTTTTTGAGTTATTGGTCAATGGGGTCTCATGTATTTCCCAAACCTTGTATGCTGTTGCCAATACATCAGTGCATTGACCATTCTTCATCAGAGAAGCTTCCTCTTGAAGTTGATGGCAATTAACCCAGAAATTCACAACTGGACAATGTGCAAAAAAAAAAAAAAAAGAAGCATCAGAATCCTCAGTCCTAAATGGGAGGTGTGTATATCTGAACTCTCCCCGAGGGTTTAGTGATCTATGTGGAAGAGGGGACAAAAAGATTTTTATAGTCAAAAGCGGTGGATGAATTAATGGGAAATGTTTTCCAGAAACATCAGGGCATAGAGGTGCACATATGAACTCATAGCTGCTGTGACAGCTTGCACACGACCTTCATGAGCTCAAGCCAGATTCCTAGCATGGAGGTGGGAGGTGAGCACAAATTCTGATCTTTATCTAATGGGAGAGGGAAAGTCAGTTTTCTTTCACACGTAACATCTCGTGTATCAACCACACTCCAGGGCAAGCCCCACACTCCAGGGCAAGCCCCACACCCCGGAGGAGTTAGCCAACACAAAAACATAAACAGGACTCTTTGAGTTACTGAGTTGAGACAGAAACAGAGAGTACAAACATGAATTATATGAATTTAGGGGAGTCGGGCAGAGGAAGATTACCTGGGAAGAGTTTAAGTAGGAAGATGAACATGATCAAAACACATTGTATGAAATTCCTAGAGTTACTAAAAGCATTATAAAGAAGAAAATGAGGTATTAACATTATAAAAATATTTGCCACATTTTCTTTATCCATTCTTCGGTTGAAGGGCTTCTAGGTTGTTTCCAGGTTCTGACTATTACAAATAATGCTGCTATGAACATAGTTGAGCATGTGTTCTTGTGGTATGATTACACTTTCCTTGGGTATATGCCCAAGAGTGGTATAGCTGGGTCTTGAGGTAGACTGATTCCCAATTTTCTGAGAAATTGCCATACTGATTTCCAAAATGTCTGTACAAGTTTGCACTCTCACCAACAGTGCAGGAGTGTTCCCCTTGCTCTGCATCCTCTCCAACATAAGTTGTTATCAGTGTTTTTGATCATAGCCATTCTGACAGGCATAAGATGGTATCTCAGAGTTGTTTTGATTTGCATTTCACTGATGACTAAGGATGTTGAGCAATTCCAATATCTTTTGGTCATTTGAGATTCTTCTGTTGAGAATTCTGGTTAGCTCCATAGCCCATTTTTTAATTAGATTGTTATTTTGATGTCTAGTTGCTTGAATTCTTTATATTTATTTTGGACATCAGCCCTCTGCCAGATGTGGGGTTGGTGAAGATCTTCCCTATTCTGTAGGCTGTCATTTGTCTTATTGACCATGTCCTTTGCCTTACAAAAGCTTCTCAGTTTCAGGAGATCCCATTTATTAATGGTTTCTCTCAGTGTCTGTGCTACTGGTGTTGACTTGCTAAAGGGTCCCCTGGCAGTGGGATCAAGATCCATTCCTGGTACATGAGCAGGCTTTTTTGGATCCCAGTTCCTATTGAGGGACACCTTACACAGCCTTGGTGCAGGGGGAGGGGCTTGGATCTGCCTCAGCTGAATGTGCCAGGCTCTGCAGACTCTCCATGGGAGGCCTTGCCTTGGAGGATGTGGGAATAGGGGGTGGGTGGAGGGGAAAGCCTGGAGGGCAGGATGAGGGAGGAAAGGGAGATCTGTGGTTGGTATGTAAAATGAATAGAAAATTTATTAATAATAAAGAAAAAGAAAAAAATTATAAAAATATTTTTTGTTTTTAGTTTCCGTTTTGTTTTTTATAATTTACCATTGGTGTTTGATATTAACTAGTATAAAAAGACCAGGATGGATAAAGGGAAGCAGGTAGCCAACCGGGATCCCCCAGCTACCATACTTTTTAGAGCTGCATTTTGCTAACTCAATAAAGATTTGTTGGTAATTCTAAAAACTCCAATGAGCTTAAGGAAAAATTATTACAAGTTTATTTCCAGTTCTTCATCTACTCTTTAATCAGAAACCTGAATAATTATGCCTTAACCTGAAATGTGTTCTGCTGCCTTCCTCTTCCATGTAGAGTTATCTACCAAGTATCTCTCTTTGAAACTCCCTCCCTGCAATCCAAGACAAGCAGAAAGAAAGAAATTAAAGAAACACAAGGATACTGCCCGTTCACATGAAAACACATGATTATCTTTTTCTAATCAAATGGGAGTAATTTTTTTGCTCTCCATCTGACCAATTTTCTCCACTCTTCCCCCTCCCATCATGTACCTAGCTGCTAAATGTTTAAATATTAATTTGCATGAAATGGTCCCATAGCAACAATCACCCAATATCAAATTCCTCTGTTCTTTGATAGAGGCATTTTTTTTCTGACCATACACCTGCTTCTTAAATAAAGATTTAAAACTGAAAATAAATCTCAAATTTTAGAAATCAGTTTACGTAGACAGTAGATTTTGAAAATCCATTTTTAAAAATAGGCTTTAGACTGATATAAAGTGTCTTTGAACTACAGAATATCATAACATATAGAGAGAGATGATTACTTGAAAATACAGTTATAGCCTGCTGTCAAAGGACAGTCACCAGGTAACCAGAGTTTTCTGTCTCCTGCCATCCCACAGTTCTGCCTTCTATGTCCCCAGGATGAAGTTATTGATGACAGTAGTACTGATGAGAACAGCAATACTGAAAGCCTCGTGGCATGACAAGACTAGAATTTTCTACTCCTGATTGCTTCTATGATTTTATGAAAAGCAGTGACACTTAACAGCATTAGCTTCCATTTCTGTCGATGACTATTACAACACAATCTTCATTTACCAGTTGCCTTTAACCCAAAGTGATAGCTAACAAAGGAGCTATGGAAGACGTGCACATGCACACTGACACCCCACACATACACACAGGCAAGCAAGCAAATAATAGGATGTCTCAAAATGTCTGAGATTCCCAGACTCTACTCCTCTCTAACACAACATGTGATTCTTAGTCACCAATTACTCGGTTGTTTTTTTTTTTTTTTTTTCAAATATGATCCCCTCAAAGCCAGAGGTCTTAAGAAAATTAATTTAGTTGGTTTTAGTTGATTAGTTGCAAAAATGTTAATGTTTCAAAATGAATCAAGTGACATACAATTTTTATTTTCTAAGGTGCAAATATATTACTGATAAATTAGTTAGATGATGTCGTCTGGGAACAATGTACTACCAGGACACCAGTGCCCTGAGCCTTTATGACTTCACTAACCTAAAAGAGCAGACTTTGTCTAAAGAAGCTAAATGATTCAACAGTGTTGTCACAATGTCACAGATTGCTCCTGGCAATGTAGCGAAGGGGCCCTGAACATGGTATTATTCAACATCACTATGCCTGCTACTTTGGGAATTTACAACAAGCTTGAGACTTTCCCACATCCAGGCACTCCACAGCCCAGTCAAATTGATACATAAAAATAATCCTCACACTATTATTTTAACATATGCATGAAATACTCACCCCTAGAAACATCTGCATTACCAGCAATCTATTTTCTATACTTCATATTTAATGATACTAAACCTGAGTTGACAGAGAGGCCAGCAGAGGATTTGCATGAATACTTTGCCTATTTGTAATATATGGTATCACATTCCTGGGGAAAAATATTGTCTAGCATAATCCACAGTGCTACCATCTTTCAGATGAATTGTTCTGACCTTGGTCTACAGGCATAAACAGAAATGCATTTCAGATAATGTTAGTTCCTCTTATAATTATATATTCTGTGCACATGTAGGTAGAGAGGAGTTAAGAAGCATCTGTGTTTGCCAGTGGGAGCAAGAAACCTTGAACCAAAAACAAATGCATAAATCTAATGCTAGGTAGGAATCTGGCTATTAGGTGAATGCTGACCATGGGTAGAGAGAAGGAGGGCTGCAAATCTTTACCTCCACCAACACTACAGCACCCAGAAGATAACACACTGATGATAAATTGCCATAATCTTGTGCCTATAAAATGAATCTTCTGAAATGGCTTGCAGACCTTTGTATGATTACCTCTATTAGATATTGGTTATGATAAACATCTTTTAATATAGTCTCAAATTTTCTGTAGGCTTCCCAGTGTTTAAAAAAAGTACTGTAAAGTGATTGTGATTGGGAGAACTCTGAATCAAGAGGAATTTATGAAAAACATTATTTGAATCATACTGCTTTGTCATTTTTTTTACCTTCCATGTCTTTTTCTTATGTATTATGGTTCCCAGCTTTCTGTTTTTATGGGGATTTCTTTGTGTGCAAATGTGTGTGCTTCTGTGTCTGTATGTGTTTCTTGTGCTTTTTCTTTGGTTCTTTTTTGTTTCGTTTGCCTTATGCTGGTTTGATTGCTTTAATTTTACCTTATTTTATCTTTTTTATTATCTAGATGTCTGTTTTCTAGTGAGATGAAGGATGTGAATCTGTGTGTGTAGACAGGTGGGGAGGATCTGCGGGGGTTGGGAGCATCACCAGAATATATTGTATGAAAAAAGAATCTACTTTCAATTTTAAAATGTTGTATTTTGGAAAAGACAAAAAGAGTTACAATGGTATGATTACTGATAATAACCGAAAATAAAGTGAACAATCTAAAAGTAACTTTATAATTTATGAAATTTTGGTTTATAAATCTTCACCTGACTTTTTATACATGAAAAATCATTGGATATATGCTTTCAAAACTTGTAGATAAATACATATTTAAAATATGCATCCAAATCATATAGACTATAAAGGTGATGAGCACAGTTCACTTTAAAAAGATAAATGAATGGCTGTGGGATGACTGGAAGAATAATCTCTCCTGTAGTAGAAAGAGTTCACAAGGTTTCATACAGCGTATTCCATCCATCTACCTAAAGGTTTGATTTGGTTCTTTCTTAGTTTTTATTTCTGTTTCCACCAGTTAGAAGATAAAAAGAAAAACAGAGACAGAGACAGGAAGATCCACACACACATATAAAGAGAAATGGAGAGATAAACAGACAGGCAGAAAAAGGAGAAATGTTTGTGTCTAAGGCATGGTCTAATAATACCAATAAAACAAACTACATGCCCAGAGTTTCACTTTCCCCTTGTGAGGTCTGTTTAGGGACAAAAGGCAAATCCAAGTCACCTCTCTAAGACTAGTTAGCTTCAGATGTTTTGTTTTATCCTGAAATCTGAAGTGATTGCAGTATCTAAAAAGACATTTCATGGAATGGGATGAAAACCAAAAGGAAGAATCAAATGAAATTGTGTGTGGACATAAAATTAAATGGGTGAAAACAGTAAAGTGCATTTCATGGGTGAAAATAAAAGCTAGTATTTAGTTAAGCAATCACTGGTAACATTTGTTTCAGTAAATAAGTGTACCATAGTGGTACTTAGAAGACATTCTTTAAAGTTTACTTCACACTGAAAACTGAATCCTTTCATCCATAAATATAAGGAACACATAAATTTCCTCCTGCTAATTTATTAACTTGTTTATTGATGAATATAACGATAACATTTAATTCTAATTTTTCAATTAAACTGAGTACTCTATACGTCTACATACATTTGTCATCTTTTCCTCAGCCATCTACTCTAAAAAGAGAGTTTCTAGGGGGAAGATTAATCTCTCTTGAACAAGAGAATAGTTTAAGTCACATGAAAATTAGACATAGTTGAAACCAACTAAGCTAAATAAAGAGGAATTTATTGAGTCATCCTAAAAGTAGAAAGTTAAATAGTATTCAGACACAGATATATTGAGGATTAAATGCTCTTTTTTTCTTTCTGCATTTTGGCTATATTTCTTTTTTTTTTTTTTTGGTTTTTGGTTTTTCGAGACAGGGTTTCTCTGTGTAGCTTCGTGCCTTTCCTGGGACTCACTTGGTAGCCCAGGCTGGCCTCGAACTCACAGAGATCCGCCTGGCTCTGCCTCCCGAGTGCTGAGATTAAAGGCATGCGCCACCACCTCTCGTGGCTACATTTCTTTTATTGATTGATTTGTTGATTGATTGATTTCACATTTTATGCTTTTATTTCATGATTACTACAAATACTCATTTCCTAAAGCAAAATGTGGGGTCACCAATGTGAGTAACATGAAAATACTTTTCACTGTTACGTGTACTAAAGAATATAAATATGAAGTAAAGTGGGAAATTAGGGTTAGAGCTGGGAGGTGGCCCAGTTGTTAAGAACACTTGTTTCTCTTCCAGTGGACAAGGGTTTGGTTCTGAGCACCCACACAGAGTGTCACACAACCTCATGCAATTCCAGCTCCAGGGGATTCAATGCCCTCTTCTGGCCTCTGAGGGTACCGGTACATGTGTGGCATATTGATACACA
Source organism: Peromyscus melanophrys (assembly GCA_902168415.1). NCBI lineage: Eukaryota > Metazoa > Chordata > Mammalia > Rodentia > Cricetidae > Peromyscus > Peromyscus melanophrys. The sequence goes on from CABHPR010130787.1 coordinate 17,554, forward strand.
CACACACACACACACACACACACACACACACACACACACACACACATGAGCGCACGCGCACGCGCACACACACACACACACACACACACATACACACATTAAAAATAAAAAATATTTTTAAAACTTGGGGTTGATCATTCTAGTTTCTGTGTTTTCCATATAGTTTAAAATTTATAAACGACTCAAAAACCAAGTCAATCTGTCCTTTATAGTTTTCCCCTTTCATCCTAAACTACCCCCTAAGTCAGCTGTAACATATAGCTCCACTTCTTGCTGTTGTCTGCACTTTGCCCTCATTATCTCAACTTCGGGAAAGCTGTATGTTGCCTTGTCCCAATCAACAACTTTGCTGCTCCCAACTAAGCTGAAAGTTGCTTTCTCTTAACCTTCACATATTCAAATCTTATGAAAAGACATTTTTTTAATGATTCTGTTACAGACAAACATTTATACAGGGAGTTGGGAACAGTGATGTAACTGGAGTAGACTGAGACATCACTTCAGTTCCTGGGGTCTAAACACTAATGAACACATTGGGGATTTCAAAAGAAGCCTGTTTCCCAAAGAGAAGAGGATTCTGGGAAAGTGTGACATCACAGATTTCCACTGATCAAATACTGATCAAGTACTTTCACAAGACATACTACAGTTGTCTCTCACTTGAGTCCAGAAGCAATAGGTTTTATAGGATTGGATTTCTACCATTTCAAAATAATGCCATAAGCTGCCATTTAATTCAGAATTTCATATTGGACATTTCAAAGAGTTACAATAGAAAAAAATGTTTCTTTTAATAATTTTATAATCTGTGAAGCCTCCATTGAGAAGAATATGGAAATACATTTTTTATCAAAATTGTTTTAAATTATAAGAAAAAAATGCCTTGGAAAATAATTTCTATCACACTTTACAATCCAACTCAAAGATGTTACACAAATGTGGAATACTCTCCCTTATAGCTATTTACTTATTTTCTTTATTTATAGACTTAATTAGCTCCATTCTCAGGGGTTCCAGTTGGCAAATTAACATACCAGGACACTGAATGGTATTCAGGTGATCTGAAAGAATTTAAATGCCTTTCAATTTGTTGAAAACACAATTTGCCCAAAGGTGGCCTAATTAAGTAAGCTTCAAAACACTACAAAAGGAAGGCTCCCATCACCACTAACCAGAAAGCTACAATACAATATTTCTGTTAAACAGCATCTATTACCCTGTTGTTCGACATGAATTCTCAAGCAGCACAGAATCTGTGCAATACTATCTAAGACATAAGTATCATGGCCAAACATACAGTGCCTATCTTCTTTCATTAGCCTTTGGACTATAGATTTTTTTAAGTGACTATAGGTCAATAAATCAATAAGTCCCTGGAGTACATTATATATGTATATGCATATATGTTGTTCTCTATATGTTTTGGTTTGTTTTTTTTCTTCCTAGATTTTAAAGAGAAGAAGGTCATGCCAGAAATAAAAGTATCATGAAGAGAAAGTGTTTGGGCTATAAGCTGTTCTACATCCATAGAGAAATATTGAAGCAAAAATATTACCCAGGGAGGAGTCCTGTTGAGCCATCCAGAACAACTTTTACCAAAATATAATTACAGGGGCTGTAAATATATTTGCTTTAATGGCTAGTACTACACCTATAATTATAAGCACTCCATTTACCTGATGCACCTCTGCACAAATAAAGCAATAAAAAGCTTTGAAATACTGGACAGCAGAGGGTGTTTCTCATTGGTTCTCAATGAGTTCCAGCCATGACGGCTATCTCAGTGATGGAGAGGCCATTAGGCTCATGCCAGTCCACAGCCAGTCCATACCTGAAGTGCCCCTGAGTTCTCCAGACATACCCCATTACTCTTGTTTTGCTTTTTCTGCCCAGTTGAGTTGTTTTTACTGCTTTTCAAACTCAAAGTACCAAAGAAGGCCAAAAACAACTACCAAAAATTTCTTTAAACATAAAACCTTTCTTTCAGGGATTTTGCATTCAAAGGAAAAATTGGGAAGATAAATTTCAGCCCAAATGGGAAGTTATCACCAGTGATAACACAGTATGCAGATCCAAAACTACAAACCTAGGGTCTAGCATAAATTGCTAATAGAAAAATGGGGGAAATTGTACATGAAAATATATAAGCCTTCACTAAAAAGGCAAATTTCAGAATTCAGAATTTTTCAGAATAGGCAGCATATTGTTCATGTCATGTCTGTGTGATCCCTGTCCCTAGCAGATTGTGGACTCATTGCTGAGTTCAAACACTTAAGCAATCTGCAGGGAAAACAATAAATATTCAAATACTTTAGAGGGTCAAAGACTGTGAGAGAGGCATCCATTTACTAAGGTTTCCCCATCAAACACATTTCCAGAAACAGAAGAATATTTGCTTTCAGAAAGCTTTCAATTTAGGAAAAAAATTAAAATGATGGTGTGTGGGATAATGTTCAGCTTTGCAGCTTTCTACCCACTTTGCAAGGTTTCTGCTCAGACCTGCCTGTGCTCCAGCTATGGCTACATCTCATTGTCAAGCTGGGAGTTTTGGTTGAGCACAGGGATCTGATAGCAGGTGTTCTCAAACGCTGGAAGCCACAAACCATGTCTGTTATAATTTGTGCTAAACCTTCCTGCCATTGTTAATTCCTTTCACAGCACCACCAACTAGGAAAAAACTACACCATGTGAATATTCAGAATGACAAAACTGAATTTATAGATTCATTGCCAAAGTGTACACCATTGAAACAAATATTGCACAAAGACAATATTCTCATGTATTTGATGCATAGTACTTATTTACTCACAGGTGATCGGAGAGCCTAGAAACATTCACATCAAGTAGGTTAGTGATATTTACACATTAAATATGACTGACACAATTCTATGCACTTTGAAACAAAACCTGAGAAAAGAAAATCTGCTGAAATGCAGCAATGCATGCTGCCACCATGTTGACCCTGAAGGAGGCTAATATGATCATGAAGAAAGGAGAACTCACCATTCCCTCAGTAGTTAATATTCTGAGCATGCACCCTGGGCTTATTCTAATGCCATGTTTAATGTTGCTAGATTAATTTGTTTGCTTATTTTTATCATCTGCCCTCTAATAAGAAGCCAAATGCTCCACTTTGTGGGCCCTCAAGAAACAAGAAGGAAAATACAGAGCTAGGGAGCTAGCTCTGATGTAAAATGCTTCCCACACAAGCATGAGAGCTTTGATCTCTAACACCTATGAATGAGAAGGCAAGACCACAACAGCAGCAGTGAACATTGTAATCCCAGTATGGGAGGAACTCTCAGGGCTTGTTGACCAGCCAGTCTAACCAAATAGAAAGCTCCACATTCTAAGGTATAGAGTGACAGAAGAGAGCCAGTTTCAGCCTTTGATCTTGATGTGATGCACACACACTTACACATGTACCACCAGGACACACATGCATAAGCATACACAAGAACATGCACATGCACATGTACATATGGGGGAGAGAGGGAGGGAAAGAGAGAAGGAAAGGGAGGCAGAGACAGAGGGAGAGGGAAAAAGAATGAATTACCTATAGAATACGTATTCAGATTTTTTGGGTGCTCACTTTGCAGGTTGTTTTAGGAGCATCCTTATACATGGCTACCTTATACTCTTATTTCATGTCTCATTGTTGAGAAGGTGCACTTATGCTGCATGTGTAAGTTGCACAGGGCACTAATAGGCATCATCAATAGTAGATTATTTTGTTTCAGGAAGGGATCAAGATAGGAACCAAAAATATTAATAGGCCAAACTCAAAGATGAATGATTCCAAAAAGAACAGTGGAAAGCATTGCATTCATTTGTAGCTCATTATTCTTCCTCACACAAATACCTAAATAATTTTGTAGAAAGGCAGATTCATCTTCCAGGTGCTGTACTCTTTAAGAGCTCCAAGTCCTAAAGAAAATACGATGGGAATCTTGAAATCTGCTGAAGAGATGAGAGGACACTTCTTGTAGACGAAATATTCTCCACCTCTAGATCATCTGTCATCTCTTCAAATATTATGTAACATTTCAACACACTTTTGTACAAGTTTAATACTAACCTTGATGTATGGAAGAACTTGTGATTTTATTCTTTTTTCTTGGTAAAGGAATCTTAAGGCTTTGACTCTATTTTCAAATTTTCCTCACATTCAAAAAATTTTCCTAGTATGTTCTTATCTGGATTATGTATCTAATAAGCATAGTATAAATGCCTTTAGGACACATTTGACTGTATGTAAATGAAGTCACTTGATTAAATTCTACTGAAAGTCCTGCCTGACTCTGTAAGTTTATAAACACATGGGCCAATACATTGAAAGAAGATTTAAGAGCCTGGGGCCCATTCTACACAGGAAACTTCTGCTTCTTTGCTGTAGAAGATCATGTGTTGGGATTTGTAGAGCTAATAGTAACTGAATGTTAACTCTCTAAATCCAAGCCTATGAACTCTACTCTACCAGTTTTTCCATAACTATCCTTAGAAAAAATAATAATAGTGTTTCCTTTTCCACTCCACTCCCACAAAGTTGATCTTGGTGCCCTTTAAATAGATGTTGAGTGTAGTCAGAAACAGGCAGGACCCATAGGAAGGTGACCAATGAACTTTGCAAGGCAAGATGGTCCTTCAGGTTCCTGCTTCTCAGAGGACACTGCCAGATATTCTACAGGACACAGAGAGAAGAGACTGAGAGACTCTAGGCCTATAGGCTGAAGATGGATGCCCCAACATTGCAGAGGAACTTTGGATGACTGTCCAGGCCGGCAGCTGTCTCTGTCATTTCCAGAATTTTGGAAGTTGCTTACAATGCATTTCCTGTTTACTTAGGTAATATTCGATCCTTCTGAGGTCTGTGAGGTAGTTGAAGATTAGATAGTTATAATTATAATTTTCCTTGGTTATGATGAAAGATAAATTAGATATAAAACTTTAGACTCAGAAATATAAGATAGAATATTTTCTTTAATTTTGCCAAATACAAACAGACTGGATATTATAACTATAATTCTTGCTTGATAACAGTTTCGTTATATGTAATTTTACTATGTTAAAGTTAAAACCTTCCTTTTTGATTAGACAGAAAAGGGAAAGTACTGTGGAATGTAGTTCTGTATGCTGTGGATGTGTGTTGCTCTGACTGGTTGATAAATAAAATGCTGATTGGCCAGTAGCCAGGCAGGAAGTATAGGCAGGGCAAGCAGATGAGGAGAATTCTGGTAACAGGGAGGCTGAGTGAGGAGTCACCAGCCAGACACAGAGGAAGCAAGATGTCAAGGCAGAATTGAGAAAAGGTACCAAGCCACATGGCTAAACATAGATAAGAATGATGGGTTAATTTAAGTGTAAGAGCTAGTCAGTAATAAGCCTGAGCTAATGGCTGAGAAGTTATAATTAATATAAGCTTCTGTGTGATTATTTTATAAAAGGCTGTGGGACTGTGGGTGAGAGATTTGTCCTGACCACATACCAGGCAAGACATAGGAAATCTTCTGACTACAGTTGAGGGATACATGAACCCCAACATCATAGTCATAAAACTTACATTTGAGAGCCCATGTGATTTTCCAGCTCTGTGAATTCCTTTACCTCAGGTCCCCCAAGTGTAAATAATTGCAGCTCTTCCTACCATTCCCTATAGAGGTGACATTTTATAAATGTTTACATCCCATTCACACGTGACAATGTACCCCTTACCTTTCCTGGAGAAATTACTAAGATCCCTACTCTAGTAGAATGTCCCCCAAAGATATTTCCTTCTGGAACTCTGTTAGACCTCAGGCCACTCTTCCATGGTAAACTAGGGTTCCTCCTCAATAGAGGAAGATCATTAGCTCACATAGAATCCTGTGTTTGGCTTCCCTCTGAGGGAATGCTCCATATCCTCAGCTTAGTCCCAGCAAAGTGGTGGCCCTGAAGATTTGGCTTCTTCTCAACACCTTACTTCTTTCAGGTGACTTGCATCACGTTTAGAACATTTATATTGTTCCATGGGGGAAAGATTGGTCAAGAAAAATGGAAGTAGTCCATCCTTTTGCCTTTAGAATTAACTTTCTAAACATAAGTGCCTCTAAAGAAGAATATTTATCTATCTCAAGGCACATTTCCTAAGGCATAGTATCTTCTACAGCAGGAAAATTCTCACATATTGTCTAATCTGTCCAAAATTTTTCAGGCTTCATTGTGTCCTACCCACACAGATGTTGAGAGCTATGAAAAAAAGTGTTAAGACATGAAATGAAAGCCTACCATAAGTGTCAAGATAAAATAAAGATAAGCTACTTTTGAAAGCATGATTTTGTGTTATTGATAGCTAACAGTTAACTTGATTCATAATGAAAAGATTGGAAAGGATTATATATAAAGAAGATAGGATAATACTTTTTGTTGCTTGTTTGTTGTTTTCTGAGATAGGCTCTCACTCTAGCCCAGGCTAGCCTAGAAGTTGCACTGATAATCCTGCCTCAGGCTGCTAAATGTTGGGATTACAAGTGTGTGACACTGTTCCCAGGAGAAGATGAGTTAATTCTTCAACTTGAAAATTTCTTATATATCAGAAACCCAGTTTCACACAAAGCATTAAAATGCTAATTTCTACTTATTAGAAAACAGCCTTTTTTGCCTGTTTGACATTGCCTCTTGGACCCCATACATGACTTTAATTAAGATCTAACTTATTCATGACTATAATTCAGACCTAGCAACCAGTCTAGTCAGATCCTCAGATCGGGTAATTAGTCCCAGAGGGGATTGTAAAAGAGCTCATTTTTCTTTTCATCTTTCTGTTTTGGCAAACAAGTTGGGGTACTTGTTCATGTGGAGAGTTCTATAATTCAGAGAACTCAAAAATGTGGGAGTGGATAAAGTAAATTATTTTAAAGATTTTTCTTATAAAGATTGTATGTGCTGGCTGCTTTAGTTGGTTTATGCATTTGCTGTGGTCCAGAACAGAAAGAGTTAGGATGATGAACCAGCATCAAGCTCATAAACTTTTAAGAGCCTGTTACCAAGTTTATTAGAAAATGTAAAAGCAAGACATTAACCCTTAAAAATCAAGTTGTCCATTCACAATTTTGGAGGTTTTAAAATGGCTCATCTCACTTATTTCCATTTCCGTTATTGGTGATCTGATTAATAACTCACTTTTCAGCTGTGAAGAGCCACCCGTCAGCATTCTGGTTGGAGGAGGGGGTGGGAAAGAACTCAGTTTTCTTTAAGGGGCTGGCCACTGGGAATTTGACCATGACCAAATGAATATATGGACAATACAAATTGGACTTGGTGGGTTTTTTTTGTTTGTCTGTTTGGTTGTTGGTTATTTTGGTTGTTTGGTTGGTTGATTGGGGAAGCAGTGCAAAGGTGGGAGGGTGGACCTCGGAGGAATGGGAAGTGAGTGTGGTCAGAGTGCATTATATGAAATTCCCAAAAAAATAATAAAAACATTATGTTGTGTAAAAGAACTCACTTTTCCAGTGGGCTTGAAGAATCAAACCTCTTATATAAATCAGAGTTGGATAAAAGAAAACAATTTTGCCATGTAAAACATTGTCACTATAGCTTTTCATCTTGTAATGCCACTGACTGATGGTGTGGGACATCTAAGCTGAAACTTATTCTTTTCTATGTTTGTGACTACTTTCAATATTATAGAAGCATCTTTTTCTTTTGACATTTTCTATCATTCAAATTTACTCTTATTGTGTAACACATTACCACTGCAATTCTAAGTAATATAATTAAATAATTTGGAACTCTAGAGGCTTTTAGAATGTGGCTTGCTAGAGTATGGTCAGGTGTGGTGAATCATCACTTTGTAGGCTGATGCAAGAGAATCATAAGTTCAAGCTCATTCTTGACTACATAGAAAGTTTAAGGCTGGTCTGAGTGTTCCAAGAGTTTTCTTCCCGGATTAGGTAATGTCTACACACTCCTTCCTCACAAGGTCTCAATGACAAACGAAAGTTCAACACCAATAAAGTTCCTTCTGGGAAACCAATAAGTTTATTAGGCTTACTTATGGTGCAATGGGTGAAGGTTTACAGGCAATAATGTAGATGGCTTTCAAGGTCATCTACATTATTGAACTTCCACCCTGGAAGTTCAGCATGGATGATGACTTTCTATGGCTGCTGCACAAATGGAGTCCCTCCCCAAGTCCTTCCCTGCCTATGCACTCTAGCCCCTCTCCAAGGCCACATGCAATTAGGGAAGAATTATATATGACTTGTTAGGAGGAGCAGCAAGATACTCTGGTAAGGATGCCATGACCCTGCCTACCTCTCCTTCCATGAGAGAATGCCAACAGCAAGCCCAGAGGTGATGACTTTTTGCAGACACAGACAACCTCATGATGATGGTGGCAGCTTGGCTTGATGGGTAGGTATGTACAACACTGAACTATGTGAGAATCTATCTCAACAAAACCTAAAAACCAAACAAACAAAAATTTGTGCCCTAACATTTAGCACAAGTCATTCAGTTTAGTTTAGTTTAAAGAGAAAGACATTTAACTGAGAATAATTTTAACGTTCATAAGTATACATGAAGTGTGTTCTATATAAAGTAGTCAAAAATCAGGCAGTATTTTCAATCATTTCTAAGAAAAAGATATGAGTGGGGCTGTGTGCCAAATTAATTAAGTATATGGCCTTTTAGGAGATGGTTAATACTGTTGGCCACTACCAAAGTTCATAAGACAAGTACCTTCTCATCCAAAAGATATAATCGAGCTAGAACATGAGACCGTAAATCAGGAAACCACAATTACCATCCTAATAATATCTTGATCCCATTTACTTCCTGCCATACTGTAATATGACATTAATCAGACATGTTGTTAAGAGTGATAGATTTTTGAGTCTTAAAAGCTCACATTCAGATCTAGCCCCATTATCTTGTTAGCTGCACAACCTTGGAAATGTTATTTACATTTGAGTTTTTCTGCCCTTCAAATTGAAGCAGAAATGGTGATTCAAACATTATAAGATGGTATCAAGGAACAAAGGAGCTCATGTTTGCAGACTTGGGAAGAAAGGTTTTCTTCATACTTGATCCTTTTGTTCACCCCTTTTTAGCCTCTCCAGTGATTAACATCCAGATGGATCACAGTCAGGGACATTTCTTCTCCATGCTACTAGATACAAATGGAGACTAAAGAGGTTATTTTTGAAAGAAGAAGTAGAGAGTCAAGTCCTCTTTCTTCATCTCATCCCAGTTTCTTTTCACACACCTAACTAGAAAAGTTAAAAAAAAAAACCAAAACCAACCTTATCAACACTGAGAACTGATGTCAAGAATGAGGTAAAGTGGGTCTGTGGGGGTAGCTCAGTTGGTGGAGTGCTTGCGCAGAGTACAGAAAGTACTGGATTGGATCCTCAGCATGGTATGAACCAAGAGTGGTTGATGCACACTTATAATCCCAGCACTTAGGAGGGAGAGGCAAGAAGATTAGGTGTTCAAGACCATCCTCTACTACCTAGTAAATTTAAGGGGAGTTTAGGAGATATGAAACTCTATCTCAAAAAGAAAAAAAATAATTACTTAAATGGTGTTAAATTATAATTATAACAGACAAAAGTAAGTATCTACTTGGACTAGATTTGGAAAAGACCATATTTAAAATCTTAGCAGAGAGCCGGGCGGTGGTAGTGCATGCTTTCAATCCCAGTACTCAGGAGGCAGAGGCAGGTGGATCTCTCTGGAGGCCAGCCTGGGCTACAGAGTGAGTTCCAGGAAAGGCCCCAAAGCTACACAGAGAAACCTTGTCTCACAACACACACACACACACACACACACACACACACACACACACACACACACACACAAAGTAAAATCTTAGCAGAAATGACTAACAATGCTTAGGGACTAAGAAGGGACTCTCTCTTAGTTACTATTATACTGCTGTGAAGAGACATCATGACATAGGCAATTTATATGAGAAAACACTTAATTGGGGGCTTGCTTACAGTTTCAGAAGATTAGTCTGTGATCATAATGGTGGGGAGTGTAGCAATAGGCAGACAGGTGTGGTGCTGGAGCAGTAGCTGAGAGCTCACATCTGATCTGAAAATTACAGAAGAGAAAGAGAGAATAAGAATGAGCCTGGTATGGGGTTTTGAAGCCTCAAAGCCTACCCCCAGTGATACACCTCCTCTAACAAGGACACACCTCCTAATCCTTCCTAAATAGTCTGCCATCTGGGAAACAGACATTCAAAATATGAGCCTATGGTGACCACTCTCATTCAAACCACCACAGACTCTGAGTATGACGACATCTGAGGAGGTTGAAGGTGAGGATGGACGGGAAAAGTGGAGTGAGGCAGAGCGAGTAGGTTAGAATCACTAGAGGAGTTTATTTCTTTTGAATCTTCTAAGTAAAGATTTTTCAGGCATTAAATAGTCCTGAGTTACCTATTGGTCCAAAGAAGTAACATCAGTTCTATGTGATGCATAGTATTCCTTTATTCTGGTCTCATCCAGAGATGAAGTTTGTCAAGTTTGTTTGTCAAGTTCCAAAAGGACCTCACCATACACAGAGTTCTATAGACTCACCTAGAAGAGAGCCCACACCATGAGGATCTTAAGGTAGACATCACCATATTTTAGAGAAGGGAATTTATCTCCACTGAAATAAGCATACATTTGATAATTAGCAATACATTCAATGACAGCATCAAGATAATTGGGTTATTAAAACAGAATAATTAGTGTTACTCTATTCAGAATTGAGAAATTGAATATATCTTATCCTCCATCCCACTCTTCTTGAAAGAAGTAAAAAGGTATTTAATCTGATCAGATTAGAGTTTTCATTTGTGTTTAATTAATAAAAACTCCCATTGTGACAGTTTAAAGTCTGAGTTTATGCAGGGGAAGACAGCAGGAAAACCCTGACAACCATGGAACAGGCTTTCTTTGGGGCCACCAACCAGGTCCCAAATCATGACATGACATGGAGACTTCCTGTTAGTTATGAATTCTCTATCTTCTCTTTTGCTTGTCACACTAGCTCTTATAACTTAATTTAATGTGTTTCTCTTCATCTACGTTTTTCCATTGGGGCTTTCTACCTTTCTTTCATTCTGTATGTCCTATCCTTGTCTGCCTGGCTAGCCCTGGGTGTCTCCCTCTCTTTCTCCCTCTTTCTCCCCATTATCCCTTCTACTCATTCTCTCTGCCCTCCAGACACACCTGTCCCTCTCCTGCCTAGCTATTGGTCATTCAGCTTTTTATTAGACTAATCAGGTGTCTTAGGCAGGGAAAGCAACACATGTTTACATCGTTAAACAAATGCAGCATAACCAAATGTAACACAGCTTTACATAGTTAAGGTAATACTACACACCACCAGACCCAGGTTCCATTCCCAGCCTCCTCGTGTGAGCCTCTTTTACCAGTCCCTTTGCCTGCAACCCTATGCTTACCCACCCTGCATGTCGGTCTTGCTCAGTTCACTGAACCTACCTTATCACTTCCTACACCCAAGCACTTTACACGCCATTTCCTCTGCCTAGAGCTTCTCCTATAGGCTGTTCACCAGGAAACACATCAGCTGTTGAAACTGTTGGCACTGTTCCTTTGTAAGTTCACCAGTATGCTACATGAAGAAAATAAGTGAAAAATACTGATTGCATGTTCTAGATCCCAAGCTGCATAGAGAAAATAATATTAGAAAATATACTAGGATCTAATATGACCTAAAACTAGCAATGCCCTCCATGCTTACAAGGAGGCACAGAGACCAAACAAACAAACTCCTTAGAGAAAAGTCTCATTACAGAATGTTTTCCTTTCCACTGAGTACTGAAATTAATTTCCTGGCCTTTTTATAGCTTCATCTTTGCTTGCAATACTTCCAAGTATATGGCAGTTCTTAAATTCACACATAGCAGGTTATTTCTTCATCTAGTTCAATACCACTATTCTCCTGGGTCAAGAATTTAAAAATCAAATTCCGCAGTGAGTTAACAAAATCCACACAAACAAATGAATATCAAAATAGGATTATGCCGTGAACATTCTGACTTCCAGGGTAACATATTTCCTATCTTAACATTTAAAAAATACATTTAGTTAAACTCTGACCTCGATGGATGCTAACAGATGGAGATGGGTGCATCAGCTCTGTGACCAAGAGTTAGTAGATGTATTTACTGGAAAGTCTTCATTATTCCGATGTATTATAGATTAGTTAAATTAATAATAGCATCAAGTATGTCTTATTTCTCAAGTCACCATGTTATTAAATTCTGCTTGCCTGAAGACAGTGGCCAGCAACAGAGAATTTAGTAAACATTTTCCTGAAGACAACCCAAAATATTGGTTAAAGCAAATTGCTTATGTTCAAATGCTTGACTACTAGAAGGTACGACTTTTGCCAATAAACCTTATCCCTCTGCCTCAACATATCCATCTGGGGAAAAAAACAGAATTAAGTAACAGCACCTGCCTGATGGACTTCCTAAGAGGATTTTGTGTGTTGTAAATATGAAGACCGTGGAGGAAATGTTTTATAATGGTTATCTGCTATTAGAGGAAAAAAGAAAATAGGATTTATATTGTAATCCAAGTAGTAAATACCTCAGCAAGTTCCAATTAATGTCCTATCTTTTCCCCCAAACACCTCCTCATCTCTGCCCAGCAGCCCATGTCCTTTTCCACCCTTCTCCAGAATTCAGTATTCTAAGCCTGCCCATCCTCCTTCCTCTTACTTTGTTTATTTCTTTATTCTACTAAAGTCTTGGGTAGCTGTAGTGGGTAGCTCTTCCAGCTTTGACCTGGAAGTACTACCCCCAGTGAGGCTTCCTGGTAACTGTCATGCCTACCTATGACCTGCCTCTGAGGCGGGGCCGAGATGGGAGCCCTTAAGACTCCTTTCACCTCTCTAAAATGAAGTTTCTGTCCTTTGATCCACAGTGACTGCTCCAGTCACACCATCATATCCACACCCTTGTCAACGGAAATGAAGAAACAGGTGAAAAGAGCAAGGGCATGTGTGTTCCTCATGAGAGCATAACCTGGATGTAAAATCACGTTACATCTCTGAGGACACACCAGAGGAGGAAACTAGGACGTTTTAGCTGATCCACGATTATGTACCATGCACATTTTTTTTAAAAACTTTTTGTTGGTTCTTTGTGCATTTCACATCCTGCATCCTGAACCCAATCATCTCTCTGTTCCTTCATATCTGTCTTCTGTCCTTGCAACCATCCCCACAAAATAAAAGAAAATGAAATTTGAAAGAAAAACAAAAACAGACAAACAAACAAAAAACAAAAACAAAACCAAGTCGTGGCATGGAAGCTGCAATATGTCCCACACTACACAGTATATCCTTTAGTCCATACATCTTTACTTGTAAGTATTCATTGCAGTGAGTGATAGGTCTGGTTCCATGCCTCTGGCTTCTGCTACACTATTGATAATGGACTCTTACTGGGACTCCTCTTGGATGTACTGTTGTTGCCCTGTGTCACACAGATCCTGCAGCTTTGGATCTGCAGGTCTTGCCCCTTCACATGAGGTTAATGTTGGAGTGGGCCAACTCAGCCATGGTTCTGGGCCTGGTCTGGTAGCTGGGTTGATCAGCCCACCAGCTCCCCCTCATTGTCACCACCAGGGTGAGCACTCCAGCACAGCAGGCAGCAAAGGGTGGGGCCAGCTCTCCTGTTCTCATGCCCTGAGGGGCCAGCTCACCAGCACCCACACCACCATGGCCAGTTCTACTGTTTTGCCCAGGTGGGGTGCAGGGTGTGCTCTCCTGACTGCTGCAGTTGGCAGCAGAGGGCCAGCTCTCTCCACTCATGTGACTCGGGGGAACCAGCTCTCCTGCCCGCCACAGGTAGCAAAGGGGGGACATCTTTCCCTCACCCATGCTACCACATCACAGATGAAAGGAGGAGCAGGGTCAGCTCTCCTGCTTTCATGCCCTCAAGACTGGCTCACCTGGGCCCTGCCAACAGAGTCATCTCTACTGTGCTGCTGGGGATGAGGTGCAGGGTTTGCTCTCCCGAGTGCTACAGTCAATGAGGGGCAGGACAAGCTCTCCTACTCTCATGACATCAAGGCCAGTTCTCCCACTGCCACAGGCAGCGAGGGGCAGGGGATGGAGGACGGCACCTCTCCCTCTAGCCACCACCTCATATGACAGATAACGGGTGTGGGCAGATCTCCCTCGCATGTTCTTGGGGCTGTCCACCTGCGCCTCGTGCACAAAATTTTAATACATTAATAGAAAAAAAAATGACTACTAGGGGACAAAGAATAAAACACCATGTATGGACGATGCACAATTGATACTTTTATGATTGACAGTCCACATATAGAAGGCTCTTACAAGAATCTCCCTGCCCTCTGACCTTTCACTCTCAACTTTCAATCAAACCACTTCAGCTGAAGTATTCTAAGTAGCCCTCAGAATAGACTAGAGACATTTGAAAGACTGAAAAGAACTTGGGTTTCTAAAAGGAAGATGATATAAATAAAGAATTGAAACACAAGAGTTAAGGTTTTCTGAGCACTCCAGCTTAATCAGTTTCAAATTTAACAGTTGAAAACTTTTACTAACTCTAATTTTTGAAATGAGTGGATTCCTGGTTTCAGAGTACATACCTTCTCTCTCTGAATGTTTGAATGAAATGATATTTATCAATTGTAAATGACAAATGAAATCAGTTTCTATTCTTTTTTTTTCTTTCAATGCTAGTGCTCATGTTTTGTTATTGGTAATAATAGTAAACACTGTTGAGCACGTGTGGCTTGACACATGTCTTCAGAAGCCCGGAAGAGTAGTATTTTCCTACATGAAAACCTTGGGCTGGCAATGAGTACAAAGAAGAAGCTTCACAAAACCTTAAATCCCATGAAGTATTTAAATTAGCAGGTGTCTTGTATGAAAGAAAAGCATGGATGAGCAAGCATTCAATTCAAACAATGGCTGCAGAAGCAGAAGAAGCAAGTGCTTGTTAAATATACAAGAAAGCTAAGGGCATGGGATGTTTAAAGGTGCAATTTTCTCCAAAAGAAGGACCATATCGATTTTGGTTAGGTAGAAATGAAAGCAGAAAATGCAAAATATTGGTAGCAACAAATAGTTCAGAGTTGAATTATTTAGGAGTGGTGAGTGATAACCAGCTGGGTTTCAACAAATCATTTTTTGAAGACAGGAAAAGAAACTGATTAATGGAAATTCTCAACACATTTTTATTTGTGCTGGTGACTGCTCCATTACATAACTTCCAATGAGCAAGAGAATGAGGGCTGAGGCAGAAGACTAAAGACTCAGAAAGCTTCTGCAGGCAGCATGCTCAATGGGTTGTGTGCGCAGATGTAGGAAGATGTAGCCAGAAGGATGAGAGCACAGCACCACTCGGAGGCTGTTTTTTGAGGCTGTATTTCTGGGCTGATTTACTAGGTGGCGATATAATCTTAAAAATAAGCATGCACATTCCGAACACTGTCTCAGCACCATGTTTTTTCACAGACACAGTTTTCATTTCCAGTATTTTCCCCTTTCTCTTACTTTGAGTTTTGAGGATTTCCCCCTGAAATTCTGTCATCTCCTCCATTCCAATAATAGGAAAACTGTCAAACCCCAAGTTGTCCTAAGAAAGAGGCAGATGCAGATATCCACAACCAAGTACCAGACCAAGCTCCAGGAGTCCAGTAGAAGAGAGGGAAGAAGGATTCTATGAGCAAGGGGCATCAAGATTATGATGGGGAAACCTACAGAGACACCTGAACCAAGCTAGTGGGAACTCGTGAACTTTAGACCAACACCTGTGGAACCAGCATGGGACTGGAATAGGCCCTCTGCATAAACAAGACGGTTGTGTAGCTTAGTCTGTTTAAGTGGCATTTGGCAATATGATCTATCCCTGGTGCATGAGCTGACTTTTTGGAGCCCATTACCTATGGTGGAACACTTTACACAGCCTTGAGACAGGGGGAAGGGCTTGAACCTGCCTCAAGTGAATGTACCAGGCTCTGCTGACTCCCCATGGGAGGCCTTGCCTTCTTGTAGGAGGGAATGGGCATTGGGGGGTGGGGGGAGGCTGGAGGGTTGGAAGAAGGGAAGAGGAGGATCTGTGTTTGGTATAATAATAAAACAAAAATATCTGTGTTTGGTAATATAATAAAACAAAAAAAAGGTAAATAAAAAAGAAGTACATTACTTGGATTTACAAAAACACTTAATAATGAGTTACTTTTAATTGGTTCTAAGGAGTTTTAATCTTTGAAATGCAGTAAGGCTTATTTTTATCTGAGGATGGGTTTACTTTAATATTTCAACAGGAGAGAATTTGAGATAAACAAGGAATAAATTCGAATGTTAGAGTTCAGGAGCTCTTTCTTAACACAAGCCATGCTAGAGAGGGCTTTCAGAAGCCTCTTTTTTTTTCTCCTCCCATTCCCCCCAGCCTTTCCCTGCAAGCTATCCCCCCATCTTCAGTTGAGGCAAATCCAAGCCCCTCCCCTTGCCTCAAGGCTGTGCAAATGTCCCACCATAGGTAATGGGCTACAAAAAGCACAAGGGATGGATCCTGATCCTATTGCCCGGGGGCCCCTTAAGCAGAACAAGCTTCATAACTGTCTCACATATGCAAAGGGCCTAGAACCTCTATCTCTCTGTCCTCAGATGTGAAACTTCAAAGGAAAGTGCAATTGTAGCAGATCTTATAAAACTATGAATGAGTGAACATAAACGAAAGCGCTCGATAAGCAGTTAGATAACATAAAAATACTAATTGTTATTATTTACCAACAATATTACTATCAAGACCCAAAGTAGGAAGTATCATACATAGGGAATAAGGAAATTGACTAGATTCCTGTATGTTTTGTTTCTTTGTGTTTCTTTGTTTCCTTTAAATTATGCAGAGATATCTATCCTATAACTTACCTGCTAATATTACATGGTATAATTATGTGAGGCATTGTGACACTGTGGAGATACAGGAAGAGGGAACATGTCATAATTTGAAACCTTAAGGTACACATATGTTGGTCAAGCACAAATAAAAGCCATGAAAAATGATTTTATATAATATATCTGTAGTTGGGTCTCAGAGACAAGAGACTGGGAAAGCAAGGATAAGGTTAAATGAGAGCGAATAAGCCCCTGAATAAATCCTACAGGAATGAGAAGGGTACGCATATCTAAGAAGAAGGAGGAGGCAAGACAGAGACACATTCAAAGAAATAAACCTTGTAGTTGGGATCAAACAACTGTTCATGTAAGCCAGAATCAATCAGGATGGAGATGGTTTGAGAAGCTGGTGGGTGCCACTAAGTAATAGAAATCAAGGAAGATTGTTAGAGTCTGGAGTGTGGACGATGGTAAGACTCAGGTAGAAAGGATTTGATTTGACAGAAAACGGCTAGCACTTCCAGAAACACCAGATCCACACAGTAAAGAAGATTAGCCTAGTGCTGAGAGATGGAAGCAGAAAAGCCACCTAGGAAAGCCACAAAAATAAATCTGAGCAATGCCCAAAACATGTAATCAAATTCTGAGGATGGCCAACATAGGTATGTGAGAGAGACAAAGATCAGTCTTTGTCTAGGATAGTAGTAGTTCCACTGAAAGCAATGAGTGAATTTAAGAAGATACTAGGTACAAATCCCAATATGAACTAAGACTATGTAGCTAAAGGATTGTAGGGAATGTGCTGACACCTACACGGAGGTAATAACTGAGAGAAGAAAATAAAATGAAATGATTCAGCCAGCCAATTTGGAATTATTGTATGTCCTGTGTTTAGTGACTAGGAAACACTGATACAGAAAGACACAGAGAGGAATAAGGCATAACACTAGAAAGACAGACAGCCTGAAGCATTTATAATATCACAAAATAAACTCTCCATCCAATGAACCAGTGAAGAATTAAAGGAATGGTGAATCAATAATGCAGAGGAAGAAAAAAATGACATCATCTTAAAGAAGGAAGATACTCCTATAGTCTGTTTCAAAATTAGAATGGAGAATACTAAGGACTTTAGAAACAGAGCACTTCCTGTCAGAAGGACTCACATATGTAATTGCCAACAGATGTAAGGGTATGCTCTGCTCAAGGAAGTGTTAATGTTTAAGATGCATGGAGTGGTGAGAGACAGACTCAGGAAAGAAAGTCAAGGAAAACATGAAAGTACTGAAAAAGGTTGAAAATCCAACTCCATAAATAAAAGACATAACAGATTGTCAAGAGAGAGGGTGGAGTTCTTCGTGCTGAGTCTTGCCTCCTTTTGTGGAGAGAAGCAAAGGAGCAGAACTAATGAGAGAGAGAGGGAGACAAGTAAATGAATGAAGTAGATGCCACAGAGAAAACAATGGGTAAAAAGGAGAGAGAACTGGAGGGATGGATGAAAGGAACAGAGTTTTATAAGAAGTAAGGAATGCATGATTGTGGTGCTTATAATTGTTTTCAATATTGTTTATAAAAGTGTAACTACCCATGGTCTCTACTAAGCTATTCTTAAAAGATATGCACTAGTAATCACAACATTGTTCCATCCCCTCCCACTCCAACCTAGTCTGCTCTGTGACATCCTCTGACAAAAGTATACACCACCCGAATTGTGACAATTTGAGGGTCTAGATCTTAAGATGAACAGTAGTTGCTGCCTCATATTGCATGTCTTAGGTAGTTCTAACCTACCACGTAAGAAGTCAGCTCCCATTTTCCAGCTACTCTACAGAGAGGTCATACATGAAAGAAAAGCTCAGAGGCCACATAGAAAAAGAGAGCAGTCAACCACCCTAGTATCTGAAACAAGTTGTAAGACCACACCTCCATCCAGTAGATGATACAGAGCTGGGGTTCTCAGCTCTTGCCTTCTTGCAGAAAATAATTCAAGATAGAGACACCATTTAAGCAAGAATTTACTAGGCAAAGCAAAATAAAGCGATAGTATATTTGAGAGAGCTTAGACAGACTGACCCAAGGATGGACAGCAGTGAGAGATCTTGGACTTGCCTACTTTTGTGAGAGTTTTTATGAATATTTATGAGATGGGTGGCATATTTAAGGGCTAAGGTGAACCTTTCCCTTTTCCCAAACCACAGTGAAATGAATCTCCCAGCGTATTCCTACTCATGATCATTTTGAAAAACCCACAAGGGAATCAAAATCAAAATGCAAATGATATAATGAAGTCCTTTCATTAATTCACTGGGAAAATCCTCTGGCAACTTAACAGGTATAATCTAACTGTAGCACAGCAAGTTTAACCACTCATGGTCATTGTGGAATGGTCAGCAAAGAAGATACAGCTACAGTTTCCTTGGTTACTAACTCCTTGCATATGTGATCTCACAGGTAGTCATCATCTGACTGTAATCACTTGGGAAAACTGAAGCAAGACCAGCTGAGTCACGGCCAGCAGAACACAGTAAACCCACGGAAAAATGGAAACATGACAGATGCTAAAATGACTGCAGCATTGAGCCACGAAGCCCTATAGTAAAACCCGCCCCTGTGAAGCATGGCACATTATGCTTTACAAGCCTAAGCCCTCGAGATATGAAGAGTAAACACTTGATTTAGATGACTGCTGCCCGAAAGAAAGTTCTAACCATTTGTAGGAGCCATAAAGCTCAGCAGAGATCTTTGGAGAAACAAGAAGACAAACAAAGACAACGAGAAGAGAACATGGCAGAAAGTCGGAGATGAGAAGAAATTATGGAAATAGATTTTCCCTTATTAAAATAAAACCTCAACTCTCCAGGATTTTATGCAGGGCAAAATAACCAATCCATCAGTTCTTTTTTTTTTTCCCTTGGAAGTCCTGGCTTTCCAATGGGGATTCTCTCTTTTCTCATATTGTGGTCACCACCATCTCTATCCCAGAAAGTATATGTCCTTTCTTCATTTAATCTAAAAACCTCTGATCTCCTTCTCTTAGTATAATTTAGATAGGAAGGTCTGAATTTAAAAAGAGTTCTCACAAAATAGCAAGGTGGAGAATTGGACGACACAAACAAACATAAAACTGATCCATCATTTAAAGATTGGGATAGCGAATCTGGTTGAATCTTCTGACTGAATTAGAAGGCTCTGTTCTTAGGCCTCTTACTCTTCCTTGGCATCTGGTTTACTCCATGTAGTGCTTCAAGGAACAATGTATCAGATACCGCTGAGCACTACAGAAGGAAGCAGAAGTTAAAATTTCTGTGTAAACAGAACTTAGAGGAGCTGTAAGGGTTAATGTTGATTACCAACTGATTAAATGGAGAAATACCTAGGAGACACCCATGGTGTCCTTGTGGGGTATTTTTCAGAGACATTTAACTAAGGCCAAGGACACATCTTGAACATGAGTGACATCATCAATAGGCTGGGGATCCAGGTGGAATGACAGGGAAGAAGGAGGAAGCTCACTAGCAGATAGTGCCTTGCTCTCTGCTTCCTGCCTACCATGAGGTAATGATCACCATGCTCCCATGTGCTCCCATCACCATGCTACCCATACTACTCTGCCTTTCCTCAGGCCAAAGCCATGGATCTAGCTGACCTTGGAGTGACATTGCCTTTTTTCATAGAGATGAAGAACTGACTAAAACAATAATGGTTTAGTGAATAAGGGATATACAGAAAGTCCAAAAATCTTAGGTTGTGGCAGTTGGTAGTAGAACATTAGGGAAATTTCTCTGGTGGGATAATTAGATTCTAGAAAATGGATAAGAGTTAACAAGCTAATATGTGAGAGAAAGTTTTGTCATAGTGTGATTTTGTTAACTTGACACAAACCTAGACATTTATAAGAAGGAATCTCAATAGAGGAATTACACCTATCAAACTGGCCTGAAGGCATGTTTGTGTGGCATTTTCTTGATTACTGATCAATGTATGAGGGCCAGCACACTGTGGGTGGTGCCAGTCATAGACAAGTAAGCTGGGCTATATAAGAAAAGTAGCTGGGCAAGCCAAGGGAAGAAAACCAGGAAGTAGCACTTCTCCATGGTCTCTGCTTCAGTTCTTACCTCCAAGTTCCTGTCCTGACTTCCCACATGGATGGACTGTTACCTGGAAGTGTGAGGTGAGATAAACTTATTCTTTTGCATGTTGCTTTTGTTTGTAGTATTTATCACAACATAAAAGAAAAATTGCTAGAACATGTTTAGAAGATAATAACACCAAGCCACATAAAAAAAACTTCAGAAAAGCAGCAAATAAACTTATAAAGGAGTTTAAAATATGGAGGAAAATAAGGTGTGAGAGGGTCAAATATAAAAGATGGCAACGAGAAGGTAGTCGGAGGCCTGGAAAGGAAGGTTTCAAGTGTTCTGATTAATACTTGGGATTTTATCCATCTGACTACCCTGAAGGGCCATCTTAGATAACTGACATAACTAAATGAATTGTTGTAGGAAAAGATACACGGGAAGGAGGATGCCATACAAAGTATCTATGACTCATTCATATTTTCATATCTGAGAATTCATATTTATGATTTTGTTGGTTACCTGCCTTCCTGATGTGACAACTATCTAACAAAAGAAACTTAAGGAAAGGTTTACTTTAGCTTATAATTCCAATTGTGTCAGGGAAGTTATGGTAGCAGGAACTAATTAGCAGTAGGCTAATCATGTAACATTCATCATCAGGAAGCAGAGAACAATGAATGGTGTGCTTAGTGTGGTGGTTTTGAACAGGATGACCCGCATAGGCTCATATGTTTTAGTGCTTGTCTCCAGTTGATGTGACTGTTTGTGAAGGATTAGGAGAGGTGGCCTTGTTGGAGGAGGTGAATCACTGGAGTTGGTCTTTGAGGCTTCAAAAGCCCACATCCTTCCCAGTTCTCTCTTCTCTGCCACCCCAGCCTCCAGCTTGTGGTTCAAATGTAAGTTCTCAGCTACCACTCCAGCACTATGTCTGCCTTATATCATGTTTCCTACCATGGTGGTCATGGACTTACCCAGAGGTCTTGAAAATTCTCTCCTAACCCATCAATACAGAACTAAGTTTCAATATACAATCACAGTCACACTTATTAATATTTTTTTCTAAGAGGAAAGATAAATATAAGAAATGCTGTATTTACCATTGTCCTATGGAGTGCCATGGGGCAGATGAATCATTATGACATTCCTTATCTAGGGCTCTACATTGTTTCCCAATTTCTTTTTGGTATGTAGCCCTAGATGAGGAACACCACAGTGTTTCATCTGTCCAAAAGTTTAAGTGTTTCATTGTGCTGTCTTCATAAACCCCCAGTTTTTAGTTATTTCTCAACACCATTGACACAGGTTATAGGTCGTAATCATAAGTGACACCAGGCCAACCAAAAAGGGCTGGATATGCAAAGTACTTACTCTTCCTTCCAGTCCAAGCTCTTCCTAGGTACTAATTAGCTTCAGGAAACATGAACCATAAATTAATCTTTTGAAGCTAGTACATAGAATATCTCATCCATAAAAAAAA
>CABHPR010130788.1:0-25246 GCA_902168415.1 Peromyscus melanophrys
GGGGGGGGGGTAGGATGGGGGTGTACTTCCTAGGGGTCAGGTCAAGACTAGGTAGGAGTTGCCTGCAGGATGTCCTACCCAAGCCAAGTGTCCCTGTTCCTCTCTGGTTTAGGGGGCAGGGGCTGATTCCTCAGCCCGGAAAAGGGATTTCCCCTAGAGGGAGCACCAACATCAGGCATACTGATTTGGTGGGTCTGGAGTGATCCCAGAATCCAGGTTTAGGAGTTTTTTCCCAGACCCGCCCCTTCCCTGACCATAAACCAGGCTTCTCAGAGAGGCCCCTCAGGCTGTACTGCACAATGACAGACTTCTGTGGGACAGCATTTGCCAGAGGTCAGTGTGAGGTTGTATTTGCAGTTCTGTCACAGCTAAAGGTCTCTCCATGGCCTTCACGTGGCAAGAATCTCTAGGTCGTGATCCTCCTTCATCACGCTTTTCGTCTTCTCTGAGACAGCTCTTATTCCCTCAGGATTATTCTGCAAGGCCCTTCCTGAAGTTGCTCCTGTACCTGGGACTGACGCCTGAGGCTTCTGTCCAGTTCTGCCTCCACGGACTCTGAGCCAGGAGTCTGCTGCAAACCAGCAATGAGACCTTGGGAAGATCTGAAGTGCTGTTCAGGCTCCCCTTGGTGGTAGAATGAGGAGGGCTAAGTGATTTCCACCACCCTGTGGCCCTTACAGTGAGCCTTTAGAGTGGCTGGCCTTGGGACTCAGGACACTGTGGCACAGGGCCCCCAGCTCCAAGGACCCTGAGCTCACTGGGGGTTGCAGAAGTGGAGGGTTCTCCACTCTCTGGGTCCTGTGAGACCCCAGAAGCAGGGGTCTGGGATCAAAAACCCCAGGGGCATGGAGGCCTCATGTTCTGCAGGGCAGGGGTCATCATGCGGCCTGGAAAGACCAGGTCTTCTGTTAACCTCCATCTTATTCCCTCTACTCTCCATCGCTCACTGGTAAGAAACTGGCTCCTTCTCCAATGGGCAGAACCAAATTACTTGCCTGAGTGCAGAGAAAAGCTTGTTTTGATGCTCCAGGGGAGGGAAATCAGCTGCATCAAACTTTGCTAACCAGAATAATGGCAGATGGATAGTTTATTATCTGCTCAGCTGGGTGTTGGTGAATTGATAGTTGAAAAAAAAAATTCTTTTCTCCTGAGATCTTTGCAGCCAACGTCCACACCTAGTCCTGGCAAATCCCCAGCTGAAGTTTCCTTTGTGGAACACTGAGGTGCCGGAGCCTGGGCTTTGGCAAGTTTGACTCTTGCTGTCTTTGTCGTTGGCACAGATTCTGGAGGATGTTGGCAGCAGACACCCAGTAGGTAGTGAGTGTCTAGGACCTGGCCATGTGCAAACAGAACTGGAGACGATGTGGACAAAGTCTGAAAGATGAAATAAGTCCTCACTAAGAGAGGCACAGCTGGTAGGCCAGCAGCACTGGCATCACCTGGGAGACTGTTAGGCACACAGAGCCTCAGTCCCACACCCACGGAATCAAGTCTGTGTTTGAAGGCGGCCCCTCAAAGCATTACAGGCCTGCAGTAACTTCTTAATCTGAGAATGCTCAGGACAGAAACTAGCCATTACATTTGTTTGATTTGGCTCGTGGGAAGTTTTTGTTTTGAGCTAACATTTGAAAATCAATTGAAAAGTCATAAACTAATACATACATACATATATATGTATATGTACACACACACACATATATACATATATATATGCTAGGGGTGAGGGGCAGGTGTGGTAGCACACACACACCATCAATGCTAGCACTGAGCAGGCAGAGACAGATGGATCTCTGAGACTTTGAAGCCAGCCTGCTATACACAGTGAGTTCCCGGCTAGCCAGGACTGCCAGTAAGAACCTGTCTAAACAAAAACAACTGTGTATAGTTATATATGTAATAGATAGGCTAGGGCTGGAGAGATAGCTCAGTGGTTAAGGACACTTGTTGGTTTTCCAGAGGATCAAGGTTTGATTCCCAAGACCCACATAGAGGCTAGCAATGGTCGATAACTCCAGTTCTAGGGGATCTGACACCCTCTTCTGGCCTCTGCAGGCCCTGGGAATGTATGTGGTTTATAGACATGCATGCAAACAAAACACCCACACACGTAAAATAATTTTTAAACAATCTAAAAATATTTTAACTTTCTTTAAAAAATAAAAAACATTATGTAGTTACCGCTAAGTATCTATAACGTACCAATTCAAGGACTCTGGTGGATACCAAAATCCTTGACTCTCAAGTCCCTTATGTAAGATATAACTTTTTAGATAGTACCTATGCATTTATTCTGTGTACTTTAAGTAATTTCTAGATTATTTGTAATATATATGGTAGAGAATAATGACAGGAAAAAACAGTATATGCTCAGTGCAGATATACCTTCCTAGGTCTAACTGCACAACATACATCCATGGTTGGCTGTGTTAGCATAAAGACCACAGCTCTCATCATAAAGGAAGTAAGAGATCGTTTGTGCTGGGGCCATTTTGAGGGACCATGGCCTAGGAACACAGATTTTGGTTACCCCAAACTCCATGCTCCAACACGGAAGCAGTTTCATAGGGTTTTTATAGCTTTACAGAAAGAAGAAATTCATAAATCAAGGCAACTTTAAAATACATTGGTGGATGTACCAGAGAGCTGGGTACAAGGAGATGGGGGAGCTAGTCTATAGGCCCAAGATGCTACTGTATGACATTCTTGGATCTTGGATTGGTGGAAACTAGCATTCTGCTAAATTAACAGCTTCTAAGAGGTTTTTATTTATTATCACAAAGTATTAGCTAGGATACAGAGTGGGGCAAAAAAAAAAAAAAATGGCTGTTCCAGAAGGCTAGAACTAGCCCAAGATAAAATAATTAGCCTCTGAGCCTACAAAATCCCATTCTCTCCACAGTAGTGAAATTCCAATGGGTCCGTCAGTCTCTGCAGACACAGACTCCTTCCCAGAGTTTCTTGGTCACAGGCAGCCAGGCTTCTTTTCGGGAATTTTCATTCACAGCGGAATCTGTGGGTGCGGCATGGGAAAACACAAAGGGCTGACTACACTAGACTCCCCACTTTTCCTGAAATTGAAAGCACCACATGGGGCTTGCATCACCCCTTGGCCACAGTCACTTTAATCCAGGGCGCCACCCCTCCAGTTCTCATGGTCCTCACTACTCCCCACTAACTGCTAACACCAAGGTTTCTTTGAGAACACCGCTGCCTGGCATCTGTAGTCATTAAGCCTAGGATGTTAAGATCACAGCTACTTCTAGAGCCTGCTTTTCCCTCCTCCTCCTCCTCCCCCCCCTCCTCCTCCTCCTCCTCGTCCTTCTCCGCCTCGTCCTCTTCTCCTCCCTCCTCCTCCCTTCTCCTCCCTCCTCCTCCCTTGTCCTCCTTCTCCCTCCTCCTCTTCCCTTCTCCTCCTCCTCCGTTTAGTATTGATTAATGGCTTCCTCCCCTTTCCTAATGGCAAAAACAATTTTTTTTTTAATAAGTGCAACACTTTCAATTCTGGCTAGCTAAGTGATGCTGCTGTAGACTATTTAGTACAATTTAAAAAATTTAACTATGCTCATAAATGATGAGTTAAGGCTGAAAACAAAGCAAAAAAGATTTAACGTGCACACTTGCACAACAATTTAAAAATATATTTACATTGTTAAACGTCTTTCATAAAAGTTTTCTCTGTACTTGGGTCCCAGGGTTGGAGGGCAGATTCCAAATTGCTGGCCTTGGACCTGACTGGGGATTTGCTCTCAAAAGCCCTGTCCTTCCTCCCCTCCAGTTCTCTCCTACACTTCCTCCCCTCCCTGCCTGGGGCCTGGAGTACACTAGTGTGTAATTCAGGAAGTCCCAAGGAAGAGTCACCCTGGGTTAGGTGCTAGATGGAGGACCAGCCTGGGCAGGCTGGGGCAGGGCACCCCAGAAGAAGGGAGGGATGAACTGAGGTCCATACTTAGCTTGAGGCTAGAGGAGGAGTGAGCAAGGCTCGGCAGGTCTCTGATTGCTTTGGCTCAGCATCGTTTCCAGGCCAGCCGGTAATGGCCTCAGATGACTAGATGTGATGAGGTTAGAGGGTGGGCCCTTGCTCCAGAATTCACAGAGGCAGTGGGAGAAATGGAAGACAAGTTGAAAGGTTCCTCACAGACCTTTCTGTCTTTCACACTCCTCCATGTTCCCCTGCCTGCTTCTCTGTCCCTGTCCTTCTCTTCTCTATCCTAGAGCCCTCTTTGCCCTGTTCCTCCTGCCTTTCTCTGTGTTTCCCTCACTTCTGAGGACCCCTCCACCGGGCTCGCATTACTAACTGCCAATCTTAGAGCTCTGACTCAAATATCCCCAGCCTCTCACTCTGTTGTCCCTAGACCCAGGCAACTCCCAGCCCATTAAAGCACCTGACGCGGTCACTGGGCACTCCACATTTTCAGATGTTCTTATACTACCTCGGCCAGTTGGCCTGCCCCAGAAGCCCACACTTGGGGCTGTTCTTGCCTTTGGGATGGCTCTGTAGCTGAGACCCTCCATAGCCAAAGCATGAGCATCCCCCAGCTGCTGCCTGGATTCTGAGGCATGCCCCAGGGCTAGCTGGCGCCTTTCCTGTGTGCTGCGGTTTTAGTCTGAGCCCTGCTCTGCCTGCTTATCTAGGGTGAGCCCCAGGAAGTGGGGTGAACTGCACCTTGGCAAGGGCTTGTAGCACAACACTGTAGGGTCAACCGTGTTTATAGGGATCTTCTGGACTTTGCACCCAGCATACCAGGTGGTGTATCCTGGTGTTTGGGTCCTGGGATGGTGAAGACTGAAATAAAGGTATACTTCCTTATATCGCATGGGATGTGGTCCTGCTAATCCCACTGGATGAGAATAAAACCACTACCACAATTTTTGGGCCAAATTGAAGCAAGCTTTATTCTATTCAGGTGCATCTGAGAGCTGGTCAAGTGACTGTGTTGTAAGTCGGGTTAGAGAGAGAGCAATGCTGACTCTGTTTCCCTTTTAAGGTGTAAAATCATGAGTAGCTGCAGAGCAGGTTTACAGAAGTGAGACAATGAGCTCTTAGTTAGGTACAGGAAAAAATCTCAAAAAAAAAAAATCATCAAGTGGAAAACAGCCATCATTATGTGGTCACTTATTAGAGAGGGTCAGGTGTTCTCAAAAACAAGCCATTGTGGTTGTCTTAGTTGGAATTTCCATTACTGTGCAAAGACACCATGACCACAGCAACTCTTACAAAGAAAAGCATTTAATTGGAGTTGGCTTACAGTTCAGAGGTTTAGTCCATTATCATCATGGAGGGAAGTATGGGGGCACAGAGACAGACATAGTGTTGGAGAGGTAGCTGAGAGTTCCATATCTAGATTGGCAGGCAACAGGAAGAGAGAGAGACACACACTGGGCCTGGCTTGAGCATCTGAAACCTCAAAGCCCACCCCCAGTGACACACTTCCTCCAACAAGGCCACACCTCCTATTAGCACCACTTCCTATGAGACTGTGGGGGCCAATTTCATGGAGTAAAGTCAGTGTGTTCTTACAAACAAATCAGTCAGGTCCCAGGAAACAGAAACTTAAAAACAGAAACTCAGCTGTTACATTTAATGGAAACTTATTCATAACAAAATGGTTCCTGTCTTCAAAATGGAGTCAGGCAGGTTCCTCATTCCCTCCTTGACTTAGGTGTCCCTGTCAAATCCTTAATAGGGAACTTTTTAATAATGTCATCTGGTGGCGATAGTTCTAGCATTGTTTACTTGATGGGTGATCAAGTTGGTAACACTTGGAAGACCCAGGGCCCAATTATGATAACCAGTAGAAGTATGAGAGGACCAGTGAAGGGAGAGAACCACCTTAGCCATGCTGGCCAGTCAAAATTTGTTTGAGAGATTTCGTCTATTTTTTATAGATTATCAATTTGGTTATCAATAGCATGAGAGAAAGCAGAGATATTAAAACAGCACATATCAGTAAATTGCTGACAACCAAGATCATGTTTAAGCAACAGCTAGTGTATGGTAGCTCTACTGTGTAGAACTATTGATCTTGGTTCTCACATTTCTTGATCACTTTGGCTAATATATTGTAATATTAGTAGGTTTGGCAATTGATCAGGCTAGTTTAGAGATTTCTCTTTGTAACCCGACAATGAGCCCGGGGGTGGGTCATAGAAAAGCTGCAGTAGCAGCAACCCTGTTGGGGTCTAACAGGCGTGAGGAATCATCGAAATTCTCAGGAAGAGATCTTGTGACTCTATTACTTGACTGTGAAGATTTGCTGAGTAAAATGGGGTGAACATGTGCTATCTCACATAAACCTTTGTATCCCTCAGAGTGAGCAGAAAAAGTAGTATTTTCACAGAAAAGGGTCCATCCTAAGGGCAGTCCTTTACAGAAGTGGAATTACAATGAGAGGGAGCATTAGCCCCATCAAAACATTGACAGTGGAGGATCAGCTATGGCTCTAGAAATAATGGTGGGGGCCATATTCCATTTTGTCCCCCACTATTCTTGTATAATTTTCATATGTAATCCCTATGCCATATAAAAAATTTTTAAGAGTCCATCAATAGAAGGATCAACTCTGACAGACAAGGAGTTTTCTTGTTGGCTTTTTAGGATTAGATGGAGCCATAGGTTATACCCTATACCATTAGTAACTTATGTTAGACAGTCAAACCTTAGACAGTTTGATTTTTAATGGTCTTTTTTCAGTCACTTTCCACCTCTGGGGGTTGGGCTCCTCTTCCAAGGGTTCCTCAGGTGCCCTCCTGAGGGACAAGTAATGAACCCAGGCAGGAATACCAGAAACCTTAACAGCAGTAGCCGTCTGGAGAATCATGATCTAAGGTCCTTTCCATCTAGGTTTAAGCTGGTCAGTTTCAAAGCAGTGGATGAATACAGTCCCAATAGGTTGAGCAATGGGAACCTGAGGAAAAATCTTATTCAGTATTAATTGCAGTCCTTTTAAAGACACAGAGATTGGAGTGGGGCAATCTAATCATAGTCCAGCATGTACCTGAAGAATCATGGGAGGTGGTTGCCCATAGATTATTTCATATGGGGTGAACTTTTCTCAGTAGGGAGTACATTGGACTCTGAGAAGGGCATAAGGCAAGAGGTAAACCCAGTTACCACCAATTTCAAGAGTATATTTAGTTAAAAATCTCCTTTAAAGTTCTATTCATCCTCTCTACTTTCCCTCAGCTCTGAGGATGATAATACAACAGCTTCCAATTTATGTTAAGAGCCTTAGAGAGTAATTGAGATAACTTGGCCATGAAGGCTGGGCCATTGTTGGACCCCAGAGATATGGGAAGGCCAAATCTGGGGATAATTTCTATTATTAATTTCTATTATTAATTAGCTTCACCCTGGACCATTTCAGTTTGGGACGGAAAGACCTCTACCCAGCCTGTGACAGTATCAACAAAGACCAGCAGATAGTTGTAGCCATATAGTCCTAGTTTGACTTAAGTAAAGTCTGACTGACAAAATTCACTGGGTACAGTTCCTCGACTCTGTTGTCCTGGGGAGGTGTGTCCCTCTTTGCATTTATTGGAACACAGGTCAGGCATCCATCTGAAATGCTCTGAAATATTTCTCAGCGTCCAGGGAGCCGGATGGGAAGCAGTTAAGCAGTTCCAGCACAGTACTTTCGGCATGCCGATTCTTCCATTTGGCAAGATCCACCATCCACTGCGACTTTCCTGACCCCCCAAGTCAGAATAGAACTTGATTTCTTCTGGACCATACTCAGAAACATCTGCATTGAGGCATAATGGGGGCTGGGGGACAGTGGATAGTTCTAGAATGGTCTGGGCTTTGGGTTCCCAAAGGGCAGGCTCTTTGGTGACTTGATCTGCACGGTTGCTACCTTGAGTTTGGGGGCTTTTGTCTTTTTGGTGTCCTGGCCAATGTATTATGGCCAGTTCAGGTGGCAGCCAGAGGGCCTCCAGCAACTGGACAATTTCATGTTTATTTTTAGTAGCCTTCCCCTCTGAGGTGAGTAACCCCCTCTTTTTATATCTCTGTCCATGAACATGAGCCATGGCAAAAGTATATGGGCTGTCTGGGTAGATAATGACCTTTTTTCCTTCAGCCAATCTTAAAGCCTGTGTCAGAGCAATAATTTCTGCTCTCTGGGCAGATGTGCCCCTGGGCAAGACTTGTACCCATCTGACCTCCTTCTGGCCCATGGCTACCACTGCCCCCATGCCCCCAGCCCTCACATACCTAGTTCCTTCTTGAATGAAGCTGTTCCCATCCGTGTACAGATCCACATCTCTGGTAGTGAGAAGGTCCAACGTCTCTAGGTAGTCATGGATGGGCTCCTCAGGGTCATCATCTGGCATTAGGGTGGTGACATTGACGGCCAAGGACTCATCAAAGACCAATCTGTCCTTATCCAAGAGAAGAGCTTGGTACTGAGTCAGATGGGCATTCGATACCCATCAGTGGGTGGCATCCCTCAACAGGGTTTCCACAGTGTGTAGAGCTATTACAGTTAGAGTCTGTCCCAACGTGAGCTTGTCAGCTTCTTTAAAAGAATGGCTGTGATGGCTTTCAGACAAGGAGACTACCCGGAGGCAACAGGATCCAGTCTCTTTGAGAGGTAAGCTATCGGCCTTTTCCAGGGACCCCAGATCTGAGTCAGGACTCCCTTGGCAATGCCTGTACTTTCATGGATGTAAAGATGAAAGGGCTTGGAGATACCAGCGAGAGTTAAATCGGGGGCTTGTACTTTTAAGTTCTTAAAGGCTTGTCCATATTCCTCAGTCCATTCCAAAGGGGTGTTGCCCCCCAGCCATAGCAGAGTACAAGGTTTGGCAATTTCAGTAAACCCAGATATTCAAAGTGGCAATATCCAACAGCTCCCAGGAACTCCCCAATTTGTTTCTTGGTGGTTGGAGCTGGGATTTGAATTGTGGCTGCTATGCAGGTCTGGGACAACAGTCCTTTTCCTTCTTTTAATTCATATCCCAAGTTAGTAACCTGGAGCAAGCAAATTTGGTCTTTCTTTTTAGAAATTTGGTAGCACAATTGGGCCAGGGTTTCCAAAAGGCTTTGGGTAGCTCTCAAACAGTCCTTGTTTTTAGCTGCCAATAGTAAATCATCCACATATTGGAGCAAGGTTACCTCAGGATACTTACTGTGGAAAAGACTTAAGTCCTGGCTGAGTGCTTCATTGAAGATGGTGGGGGAGTTTTTGAACCTTGAGGCAGTCTGGTCCAGGTTAGTTGTCCCAATATCTCTAGTTCAGGGTCGGCCCATTCAAATGCAAAGATGAGCTGCCATAATTTTGACAGATGGATGGAGAAGAGTGAGTCTTTTAAGTCCAATACAGTGTAAACTTTGTGCTCTAGTGGTGATAGACTAAGCAAGGTGTAGGGATTTTTAACAATCAGGTGAATGGTTTCTACCCATTGGTTTACTTCCCTCAAGTCTTGCACTGGCCAATAGTCTTGAGTTTCAGGTTTTTGGACAGGCAACAAGAGGGTGTTCTAGATTGACTGGCAAGGAGTCAGTATGTCTGCTTCAAGGAGGTGCCTGATGTGAACCTTAATCCCTTCCCTGGCTTCCAAGCAGATGGGTGCTGCTTGACTCAAATGGGCACAGCCCCTGATGTCAGTTGTGCTATGGCAGGTGGCGCATGTTTGGCCGAGCCAGGAGGATTGTCCAAATTGTAGGAATTTCCTGGATCAAGAACTTTCTCCATCCCCCATGCAGGGAATGGGTTGAAATTTGGAGGAGCAGATATCCCTCGCTTATTGGGCAGGTTATAGCTAAAGCCTTTTTGGGGCCTCCCAACTGCAACCCAGGAGTGTCTTCTGAGAATATATTGTTGACTGGAGCTTGTTCAAGAGGTCCCGCCCCAGTAAAGGGTAGGGACATTCAGAAATAACAGTAAAGGAAGGAGTCACAGTTTCTTGTCCTAGATTAACAGTCCAGTAAGTGGTCTATTTATATTCTTTAATATCCCCTGTTGCCCTCTGTATTTCCATTGTTTGGTTGGTAAGGGGTCTTGAGGGGCCCCAGTGTCTACCAGAAATTTATAGTTTTGCCCTGTATGGTGAAGGTTACCAGAGGCTCCTAGGGGAGGCCTAGTTGGAGGGAACCTTAGCCTCACTGATCCTCCATAGTGAGGATTGGCTTGGGTTTGGGGTAGCCTACCTGTTTCTGTTGTGGGCATTCATTCTTCCAATGACCCATTCTTTTTGTAGTGGGTGTGTTGGTCATTGAGGCTCTTCCTGAGAGTGCTTCAGCTGCTTTCATGGGAATCCATTCCCTTTCTTTGGTAGTGAAGAGAGTGTGGAGACTCTGCTGACAGTCATCCCACGTGGGGAGGTGACTGAAAAAGAATCGATTAGTGAAATTAAGGAATCAGTGCCGAAAGGGGGTTCTGGTTCTTCCAGTTGTAGAGACCAGTTGTGGAGAAAGGGACATACAGGTGGCGATTGTCAGGAAACTGCCACAGGGAAGCAGGGATGGGAGGCGGTACTGTCCCAGATCAGAGGATCAGAGAAGGAGTCAGAAGGGCCACTGGGGAGCCCCTGGCAGGTGTGGAGAGGGGAAAAGACAGGGAGAGGTAGGGAAGAGCTAGGGGGAGAGAAGAAGGGGAAGGAAGGGAAGAACTAGGAGAGCAAACAGGAGGGGATAAGGAAGAACTAAGTGGCAGGGTAGGGGGTTGAAGCAGATGGGGAAAATGAGGCCATGGTGGTGGGGACTGAGGTGGCATAGTAGAGGTTGAGGTGAGGAGATGTAGTGGGTAGCCATTACAGCTTTGACCTGGAAGCTCCAACCCCCACTGAGGCTTCGGTAATGGTCACGCCTACAAGGCGGGGCCGAGAGAGGACGCTGAGGACCCAACATCCAGATGCACCGGCTCTCTTGGTTCCTGGACCCTGGACGCTGGAGGTAGATCGAACAGAGTTCTCCAGAGAACACCACCGGACTGTGCTACGCCTTTCCCAGATTCTGTAAACTATCCCTTCACTTGTAAGTTACCCCACAAAAAAAACCTCCCTTTTAACTACGTGGAGTGGCCTTAATAATTTCACCAATAAGGAGGGGAGCAAGGGTAAAAATGGTTATATGGAGGGAGGAGGAATTCTTCCTCCGGTGAGTCCTGCAGAATGGGTCTCAGAGGATGCTCCTGGGTCTCTGCTGCAGGCTTTTGAGGGGCCCACTTACTGACAATCGAGGCCTGGCCACCTTGCCCATTGCAGATCATACAAACCTTCATGGGGGGAAGGTTGGGGGTTGTTTCTGCCCATGGTAACATGCATCCATTCTGATTTGGGCAGCTGGGCTTGTTGACCGAGAATGTGGGCCAGTCAACCCAGATTGTGGTCCGTTCAGTTTCACAGAATGTCTGGAGGCGACTCTGGTAGGACAATCATAATCCTCCTTGACTAGGGGGTGGGAAAGTTTGTCAAAATTCTTTAGAACTCGGGCTATAGGGCTCTTAGGCTTGCTAATCTTATTACCCATACTGTTGGTCCATTCAGTCACCCCAAGTCCAAGATAAACCAATTAACACAGAACACAGAAACTTCAAGAAATGGATAAAGTAAAAATGAAACCAAAGACAAGATGTACAAAGACAAGACAAACAAGACTCAAAATCTCAGATGGGTGATGCGACATCTTGCTTTTGCCCTGGGCAGGAGAGTATTAGATCCCATCAGACCCTTCCTTGTCCCAGATCAGGATCCCAACAGAACCAGATGTCACAGAAAATTACTATGACTTACCGGGGGAGGCCTCCATAGACGCTTGCTGCTTTTCTCAGCACAGCTGTTCACTCTGATAACCTGTGAAACCAAAAGCATGCCTTGGAGCCTTAGAACATCTCAAGGTGTGCACCTCCTGAGGCTGCCCTTCAACCCCAGAGTCCTGGAGTGAAGATCCGGCTTTAGAATTTGGGTGGGTGGTCTGATCTTGCTGGGGCCTCCAAAAATGTTAATCCTACCAGATGAGACTAAGACCACTACAATTTGGGGCCAAATTAAAGCAATCTTTATTCTGTTCAGGTGCACCAGAGAGCTGGCCAGTTACTGCTCTCTCCAATCCAACTTAGGAGGCAGTCAGGCAGGGTTTCAGATAAGAATGAACTCTGGAAGTATCCTGGGAGAGGTAAGTGCCAGCTGCCTCCAGGAGCTCTTAGGTCACGCGCTCTAGTTTGAGGGAATCTGACAGAGAAACACCAGACTTCTCAAACTTGTGGGTTCTGGGTATAGGAGTCATGACTTCATCTTTTGATCATGGACATGAAGAGAAAGGCAGAGCTTTCCACAGTGATGACCAAGGCCCACAGAAGCTAGAGTTGGAGACTGAAGGCACAGAGTCCCAGGAGAGTATGAAGTCTCAGGGGCGGACCACACCAATAACCTAAATTGTCTCTCTCACTTAAGAACCTGGCCCTGGGGTCACAGCAGGAAAGACTATCCCAAAGCCACCAAGGGTTGATAAATGTTCCCAGCTCAGACCCAACATTCCTGACACAGCAACTGACAAAGGGCATTGCTTGTCTTTCATTCTCGGCATCCATTCTGCTCACCGTGAGTGACCATCAGCACCCCATTACTTTTCTCACGGCTGGGACAAAATGCCTGGTGGAAACAACTTATGGGGAGGCGTCTTTTGCTCATGGTTCAAGCCAGGGAAGGCACCGTGGAGTTCACGACAGCAGGAACATGTAGGGGAGAGTCCCAACATGGAAGACAGGATGCAGAGAACTCAGGCGGGAACTAGAAGAGATGTAGAACCTTTGTAGGCCCCTAGTTACCTATTTTTGCCAGCCAGGCTCCAAAATAGCTCAAAATATGGGCTGGTAGGGGTATTTCTGATTCAAACCACAACACCATGGGACTAAATAGAATTGATCTCTGACTTCCCCTTCCAGTCCAGGCCTCAGGAAGCAGTTGTTTCTTTTCTCTGGGATTACTGAGGGAATGAGACATGGAGTGGTCTGACACCCACGAAGACAAGGAGCAGACTGGGCACTGGGAGACAGTCTGTCTTCACAGCCACTGTTTGAGCTTCCACACTTTGCTGGACCCGAGGCAAGATGTTACTGTATAAGCACCATAGGCTGGAACATTATTTTGTTTTGGGGGGAGGAATTGGGGGTCCTAGTCAAGTCGAATTGGGGGTTCTGTTCTTTGTAGTCCAAAATATCTGAATACTCCCCCAGAGGAT
Source organism: Peromyscus melanophrys (assembly GCA_902168415.1). Lineage (NCBI taxonomy): Eukaryota > Metazoa > Chordata > Mammalia > Rodentia > Cricetidae > Peromyscus > Peromyscus melanophrys. The sequence continues at coordinate 13,181 of CABHPR010130788.1, forward strand.
TATGGAAGACAGTACAGATTGTACCAATCTTAACAAGACCAAAAGAGAGCTGGAGAGATGGCTCGGGGGATAAGTTTGATTCCCAGCACTCATGTGGGGCAGTTCACAACTGCCTGTAACTGTAGCTCCAGGGAATCTGATGTCTCTGGCCTCCACAGGTACCTGTAACTCATGAGCTATCTACTATGAACTCATGGGTATCTATCCATGCAGAGACATACACATAATTAAAAGTAAAATAAGTAAGTCAGCTGGGCAGTGGTGGTGCACACCTTTAATCCTAGCATTTGGGAGGCAGAAGCAGGAGGATCTCTGTGAGTTCAAGGCCAGCCTGGTCTACAGAGTGGGTTCAGGACAGCTAGGGCTACACAGAGAAACCCTGTCTCAACAAACAAACAAGTAATGAAATAAATCGTTTTGTAAAGAAGAAAAACACCAAGAGAACTGTGGCTTGTGAAGGAGGTGTAAGGGTGTGTAAACAGGAAATGGTTACCACGTACTGACTCCACGAGGACCAGCTGATCTTGCCCCTGTGGCATAACTGATGTGATTATTAAGAATCCAACAAGGAAATGTCAGGACCTGGGGTGGGAAAATGGCTCATCATTTCTAAGCACATAAGAGTGCAATGCAGTCTGTTGGATTTATGACAGCACTATGTGGACATCTTTGGGAGTTAAATGACTAATCTTTGACAAGGAACTTGGGATAGGGGCAGATCTCTCCTTTTACTCCCACGAAGGGAGTAGAAGACAATCACGATATTTGGGAATCTGGCATCCTCATGCCTCACGTCTCACATCCCAGAGACACACCTGTTCCAGCTAAAGCCGTTTTGTCACCCCCAGGGATGTCCCACATCACCACCCATCCTCCAGCCTGGCAAGTTTATGTGTCTGATGAGTACAAGATACAGGAACAAGTCTGAGCATTTAGACTCAGCCTTGGTGTGGCTATGAAGGATGCTGGAGCTGTGTTATTTAACAGTCTTTCCTGCTTCGAGACTTCTTGGTTGTTCTTTACCAAGAACACAATCAAAACTGCAAGTCACTTGCAGTAAGACTATGGGAAGGTTTGAATGACGAGATGTAAATGTAAACACACTTTATATTTCTCAAGTTGCTGCCTTTAAAGGTTCGGCCTAATTGAAACCGTCCATTTCACCGGTCCTGGAAATGCCTCCTCCTAGCTGTGCCCACCAGAGACCTGGGGGAGGAATTTATAAATGCTAACTTCATTTTTTGTCCCACTGTGGCTGCTTAGTCAGAAGAAGAGACTCACAGAGTGGCCTCATTAGACTCTTGCTCTTCAAAGCAAGGACCATGGCGGGGGCTTGACTGGCCACCAGCTGGGGACATTTTCTAGTCTGGTTTTGGCTCAGTTGCTGAAGTCTCTAAGAGTCTGTCCTTGACCAGATGGGACATAGGGATTAAGTGAGTGCTCCAGAAAGCTAAAAAGTTGAAGTTTCATGGTGTCTTATCTGCTCAAATCCCTTTCTAGTCCCCCTACATAGTTATGTTGGGATTCAAGGCAAATGGGCCATTGCATCCATCTTTTTTTTTAAATTATTTATTTTTATTTTATTTGCATTGGTGCTTTTGCCTGTATGTAGGTATGTCTATGTGAGGTTGTCAGATTATGGAGTTACAGACAGTTGTTACCTGCCATGTGGGTGCTGGGAATTGAACCCGTGTCCTCTGGAAGAGCAGTCAGTGCTCTTAACCGCTGAGCCATCTCTCCAGCCCGCCATTGCATCCATCTTGAAGATGTTCTCTAATAAAAGAAACACAGGCCAGGTGTACTGGCACAGGCCTTTAATCTTAAACACTCAGGAGGTAGAGGCAGGCAGATCTCTGTGAGTTCAAGGCCAGCCTCATCTACATATCAACTTCCAGGCCAGCCAGAGATACACAGTGAGATCCTGTCTCAAAATAAATAAACAAATAAATAAGTAAATAAACACCTTTATAACTGGGCACGTTTCCAACATTCACATCTGAATTTTCATACTTTTTGTAATAATTCCTTGGGGTTGGGTTTCAACTTTCCTCGTCACTGAAGACCCTCGGATGGGAACAGTGCAGCTCTGTCTGAGTGTAACATCTCCTTCTGCATGCATGGCTGCCTGCGAAGCCTGGACAGAGATGCAGTTTCAAGTTACACTCCCAACTGTCCTTTACCATGAGCTGCTGTGGGAGTTGTCCCCCTCCCCCACTTGTTAAACAACAGCCAGCCTACTGGACTAGGGGACCTCTGTCTTCTTCCCAGCCCTCTCTGCCCTGAAATTTCATGGAGTCAGAAATGACTTGCCCAGGTCCAGTGATTGAAGACTCCTCCACCCTAGATGTCTTAGAGTTACTATTGCTGTGATGAAACACCAGGACCAAAAGCAAGCTGGAGAGGAAAGGATTTATTTGGTTTATATTTTCACGTCATTGTCCATCACTGAAGGAAGTCAGGATTTTGAACAGGGGCAGAACCTGGAGGCAGGAGCTGATGCAGAGGCCACAGAGAAGTGATGCTTACTGGCTTGCCCATCTCGGCTTGCTCAGCCTGGTTATTAGCACCCAGGACCACCAGCCCAGAGACAGGACCACCCACAGCGAGTTGGACCCTCCCCGATCAATCACTAACTAAGAAAATGCCTTACAGCCGGATCTTCTGGAGGCATTTCCTCAGTTGAGGTTCCCTCCTTTCAGATGACTCTAGCTTGTGTCAAGTTGACATAAAACTAGTCACCACACCAGATAAGTGAGTTTTCCAGAGTAGCCACTTATGGGATGTGGGGAATACCTCCTCCCACCTCCTCCCTCTCTTTTTCTCATCTCCACCCATCCCTGCTGTGCAGCCTGGGAAGTGGGAGCTCAGATTATGACAGGGCCAGTTCCAAAACCTCTCAGAAGTCCCTGGGATGCCAGCAACGATAGCGGCAGCTAGATTCTCTCTAAGATGTGGAGTTCTCGGTACTTAATTATTTTAGGTGTGGGCCCTTTTTCTAGTTCTGTGGCCACAGGAAAAATTTAACTCAATACATTCTGTTCACAGAATTAATATACAATCAGCCTTCTGTACCTGTGGGATCAGCACCCTAAAATTCAATCAAATACAGATTGAAATTTGGGGGGGGGGGAATGATTTTTTTTAATTTGCATATGCACACAGTTGTGTGTGTGTGTGTGTGTGTGTTTCAGCACCACATGTGTGACTGGTGCCTGAAGGTATCTGATCCCTTGGAACTGAAGTTACAGATAGTTGAGCGTCGCCATGTGGGTGCTGGGAATCAAACTGAGGTCCTCTGCAAGAGCAAGTGTTCTTAATTCTAAGCATCTCTCCAGCCCTGAAAGTATTATATTCTTGCTGATCTGCTCTCTACTGTGTAGTTAAGCCTGTGAAGGTTGTGTCTATACTAAACACTAAATGTGAACAGACTTTTTGTGTGATTGTTGCTTAACAATGCAGTGCAACTGCTATTTCCATAGCCTTGACATTGAAGTAGGTATTATGTATGAGTAATTAAGTGATGGCTTAAAATACATGGGGGAAGGAGCATAAAGTTCTATGTATAAAGTTTCTATGCAAATCCAATACTATGACTCATTGAATGTGAGCATCCTAGTATTTTGGTATTGGTGGTAGTCTTGGAATACCTGCAGCTACTGAAGGGGTATGAATGGGCTACCTTCTCAGCATGAGTTAACATATTTAAAAAAAAAAAAGTTAGGTCTGGGGCCTACCAGCACTCAGGAGGCAGAGGCAAGTGGATCTCTGTGAGTTCAAGGCCAGCCTGGTCTAGTGATTTCCAGGCCAGACAAGGCTATAGTGGGACCCTGTCTCAAAGAAAATTATTGTGTTTATTGATTGGTCAATTGTGTATGTGTGTGTACACATGCATACACATACTCACTCACTCAAATACACACACACACATACACACACACACACACACACACACACACACACACACACACGCCACAGCAACTGTGTGGAAGTCAGAGGACGATTTATAGAAGTTAGTTCTCCACTTCCGTCGTGTGGGTCCTGGGGATGTAAGGTGTTAGGATTAGTGGCAAACACTTCATCCTCTGAGCCATCTCACCAGCCCAAGTCATTTTAAAATGTCAAATAAAATTTGCTTTGCACACTACAAAGCCCTCGTGGTCTTTTCATGTTAGCCAAGTGTGGGTCTGTTGCATGAGAAAGTGCAGACTCAGCAGAGGCCCTCCCATCCCTCCTCCTTAAACCACCAAGCGAAGCAAATAAATGTCCACCCACCTTCTGGCTCTGCCTCTCGCCACCATTCCCTCCATCGATGACTACTGCTCCATCCCCAGGTCTCTCCCCGGGTCCTGAACACCTGCCCCCAAGCTCTTTGTCCCCATCAAACATCCCTGTCACTACCATCGACATCTGGTCTGACTTGGGGCCAAACAGAGTCTCATGCATATTCATCACAGGTCCCTCATCGCAGGTCCCTAAGGTTATCTCCCTCTCAATTTACCCTTCTTTCCAGGTCAGGTTTGACATGCAGAGGTCCCTCCTTACTCTCTGACTCATCTGGAGATTGGGAGGGTGATGGTGACCCGCCCTGAGGTAAGACCTCAGGACATTGAGGTTCACAGTGAAAGGTCCCAGACAGACTGCACCAGGAAATGGAGGTTAGGAAGAGCTACCGCTAAGCCCTTTATACTCAGTACAGCTGCTAATGGATCCTCGCCCTTGGAGGACAGGTCTAGACCAGATCACTGCCTTGGGGGAGTCCCTAGGTCCTGGTGGTATTGGAACATGGGGTAACACCCATGTGCATTAAAGTGGTTGAACTGGATGATCTTAAATTCGCCCCCAAAATGGGAGCTGGACCTAAAAACTGGTCTTTCCAGGAGTCAGTGCTGCCTAAGGAGGCCCAGGCCACACCCTGTGGTATTCCTTTGCAAGTCAGAAATTGGGGGAGGGGTTTGCAGGTAGAGATTTGTGGGGTTTTTGGAGATTGTAGAGATGTGAGCCCATCCACACGATGAAGGGCAGAAGCCAGTGTTGAAGGAGAGACCCCGGATGTCATTCTAGAGAAAGACGGTCTTGTACCCAATGAGAACAGACTGGGGTATAAGAAAGATTATGCCAGGTAGGAGGACAGGAAGGATCCCAGAAGGATGGCTCCAGCCGGGACTAGTACTTTGTATGCTGGTTCACTGCAGATTCTGTAACTTCATACACCGAAGCTGTCTGTTTTGTATGTGATGAGCTCATCCTTCGAGTGTGTGTGTGGTGTGTAGCAGGGGAGAAGGAGATACTCTATTTTATTGGGTGCTTACTATGTGCTAGAAACCATGCTAAACATTTTTCCTGAGAAAACTCATTCTAAAGCCTCCAGAACCCATAAGTCAGGGGCCATTGTAACTCCGTTTCACAGCTGAAAACACAGAGACTCGGAGAGGCTGTTTGACCTGCCTCCGGTTACAGGTTAGCTACTCAGTGAGTGTCAAGACTGTAATTTTCCTGAGATCACAGACTCTATTAACAATGGGGCAGAAACTGATAGGATGAGCAAGTTCCTGTGGAGCCTGCATTCCCTGAGGAAATGCAAGTTGCTTGGGACAACAGTCGATAAACCTCTTCCTAGGAGGTGGGGAGAAGAGGAGAAGCTGTGTCTTAAAGTTGTTAGTGGGAAGTTGCTAACAAGCTTCTTTCCTGCCTCAGCATCAGTGGGCATGAGCAGGCCAGCTGTTGGCGATTTGAGGAGAATGTGAGAGAGGTTGGGCTTAGGTGGGGTGTGGGGGACACACAGAGCAAAACTTAGGGTTATAAAATATCCACATCCTCGAGGTCATCAACTTCCTGGAGCCCAACTGTAGATGGACATTTCCCTGTCCCAACCACCCGGTCCCAAATAACCGACTCAGGCTTAATATTACTTATAAATGCTCAGCCAATAGCTCAGGCTTGTTACTAGCTAACTGTTACACTTAAATCAACCCATGTTTCTATTTATGCTTTGCCACATGGCTCATAGCTTGTTACCTCATTTTTACACATCCTGCTTGTTTGGAGGCTGACTGGTGTCTCTCCTGACTCCACCCTCCTTCTTCCCATCTTTCTCAGTTTGGCTTTCCTGCCTAACTTCCTGCCCAGCCACCGGCCTGTCAGCTTTTTATTAACTAATGGGAGTAATACCTATTCATACTATAGAAAAGGATTGCTCCACAGCACCCAAGGCCCCTGTGTGTAGAGACCTTCAGGAAAGGGTGTTCACAGCAAAAACTGTATGTCTCTAAGAAACCACACAGCATGCAGCCACCAGGGGATACCCAGGAGTGAAGCAGTGGACACTCAAGGACAGTTGCGATGGATGAAAGTCATGGGACAAATGTGCAGGTGGGGTCTGCCCAGTCATTGCTGGAGTCATTTCCTCCCTCCCATTCCAAGGCAGACAGAGGTCCCGTATGATTCCAGTTTATCTGTTTGGAAAATTGCCCTAGTTAGGGTTACCATTCCTGTGATGAAACACCATGACCAAAGCAACTTGGGAAGGAAAGGGGTTGTTTGACTTACACTTCCACATCACTGTTCATCATCAAAGGAAATCAGGACAGGACCTCAAACAGGGCAGGAACCCTAGGCAGGAGCTGATGCAGAAACCATGGAGGAGTGCTGCTTACTGGCTTGCTCCCCATGGTTTACTCAGCCTGCTTTCTTTTTTTTTTTTTTTTTTTTTTTTTTGGTTTTTCGAGACAGGGTTTCTCTGTGTAGCTTTGCGCCTTCCCTGGAGCTCACTTGGTAGCCCAGGCTGGCCTCGAACTCACAGAGATCCGCCTGGCTCTGCCTCCCGAGTGCTGGGATTAAAGGCGTGCGCCACCAACGCCCGGCCTCAGCCTGCTTTCTTATAGAACCCAGGACCACCAGTCCAGGGGTAATCCCACCTACAATGGGCTGGGCCCTCCCCATCAATCACTAATTAAGAAAATGTCCCACAAGCTTGTCTGATTTTGTGATCATATGGAGGCATTTTCTCGATCTAGGCTCCCTTCTCTCTGCTGACTCTAGTTTGTGCCAAGTTGGCATAAAACTAGCCAGCAAAAGCATGCATAAGGAAATCACCAGACTTGGTAGTGAGGTGCGTATTCAGAGCTAGCTGTGCTTTCATTGGCAGAGGCCCCCAGATGTTCGGTTCTTGTTTTCTCTCATAGCTCAGCAGCAAAAGGGGTCAGGGAGCAGGCAGTGACCCAGCCAGAGGCATCTGGAACAACACAAGGGTGGGGAGCGATGTAGGACAATGGTTCTCAACCCGTGGGTCACGACCTCTTTGGGGAGAATGACCCCTTCACAGGGGTCACCTAAGACCATCAGAAAACACAGATATTTGCATTATGATTCACAATAACAAAATTATAGTTACGAGGTAGCAGTGGAAATAATTTTATGGCTGGGGGTCATCACAACACGAGGAACTGTATGAAAGGGTTGCAGCATTAGGAAGGTTGAGAACCACTGATGTAGGGAGTCGGAGAGTGTGGTTAAGCACACACTGGTTTAGGAGCCGCTGTCACCCACTTGTGGCAGCAAGTGTCCTACAGCTCCGCTACACCCCTAGCCTGACAATATCTAGCTTCAAACCCATTCCTGCCAGAACCTGCACTGAATCGTGTAGAGGATTTTATGTTGCAGAGTTTCTACTGTCCAGAAGTGGTCTCCCCACCCCTTCTGAGAGACCCACGCCACCCCCACAACTCATGGCATCTCTACATGGCTCCGATGGGGACAGTCTGTAAAGCGGTTTCTGTGATCTCCTCCCATTGAACCAGGGATGGGCCCCGCCTTACATGGGCTCAGGGGGAACCCTTTGCTGGGGAGCTTGGACTCCGAAACCTGTCTGTCTACCCTCTCACACATAGGTCCTCCACACAAAATGTAAGAATACAGAACATGTTGGTAGCCATTTTCTGCCAACGGAAAGGAACTGGAAGAGGAACAGTGAGGGTGGAAGGGAGACAGCAAGGCAGAGGTACACAGAGGACAGATGAGAAGAGGGAGTTCCTGAGGTAAACCACTAGGCCGTCCTTGAGGCCCTGTACACTCTCCTAACAGAGTCCACATTTCGCTCAGGTTCTCTCTAGTGAGCACTTGTTACTTAGGAAGGAAGAGTCCTAATGAACCCAATGCCCTGTCTCTAGAGGACAGCACTCTGGTCCTGTCTCCCTTTGTTACCGATCTGCCATTGCCACCCCCCCACTCCAACCCCCTTTCCTTTCATACGTCTCTTTATTTCTCTCTTCACTACAAAAGCAAAGTTCTGTGTAAGTGTCTCCAGGTCTTTCCAGTTTTACAGCTTATAACCAGCCTAGCCAGGCGGTAGTGACACATGCCTTTAATCCCAGCACTTGGGAGGCAGAGCCAGGCAGATCTCTGTGAGTTCAAGTCCTGCCTGGTCTACAGAATGAGTTCCAGGAAAGGCGCAAAGCTACACAGAGAAACCCTGTCTCAAAAAACAAAACAAAAAACAAATAATCAGCCTATAAGTCTAAATGACTGAGAGAGAGAGAGAGAGAGAGAGAGAGAGAGAGAGAGAGAGAGAGAGAGAGAGAGAGATCACATTTTTCAACAGGTGAGAGAGGTTTTTCCTTTTTCTGCCTTGTTTTAAAACCTTGACTTTTGCTTCGCAGTGTTAAAGTTCCAATGAGCCAGGCTTGTGGATATATCTACAATCCCAGCCCTGGAGAGGTGGAAAAAGGAGACTCAGTTCATGGCCAGCCTTGACTACACGGCAAGCTCACAGCCAACCTGGGCTGCATGAGGGCCTGTCTCAAACATAAAACAATCTCCAAAGGAAACTACGGTTCTCCAGTCTATGGGGTTCTCCACTACCTTTTACTTCGCACAGAGCTTCCAACCACTCAGCCTCCATGATGGCACTAACTAGCTATGTGTGAGGAACTGGAATGCACATCCATAAAACTGTAATCCTTGCCAGGTATATTAAAGAGATGATTGGTGTGTGAGTGTGCGTGTGAGTGTGCATGTGTGCGTGTGCGTGTGAGTGTGCATGTGCGTGTGAGTGTGCGTGTGAGTGTGCGCGTGCGCGTGCGCGTGCGCGTGTGCGTGTGCGTGTGCGTGTGCGTGTGTGTGTGTGTGTGTGTGTACACAAAAGCCTGTGGGTCGTGCTTTGGCACTCTTCCTGGCCACTTCTTTCCCAAGCAAGAAGACACCGGACCCTATCTGAGGCGAGCTAGAGAAGGTTGGTGGCGTTTCTGCTACTGTTAACATCTCCCCAGCCCCCAGTCTTCTTCCTCAGCCTCCTCCTTGCTCCCAGCTGAACCAGGTTTCATGCGTGCTCGGCAGGCACTACCACAGAGCTCCCCCCGGCCCGACATGCTTTGTCACGTCTGTCACCTCCAATCAACTGATTGTCCTCTTTGCCTTGTTAGGATGAAGAAGATTTGGCCTTAGGACACAGGGAAGGCAACCACATTCTTTGCCAAAATATCACAAGAACAGTCTCTAGCCCGGTTGCTGGTATTGTTCCCCTCTGAAGCCTCCTGACCTGAGCCTCCACAGTCCACACAGTTCTCAGCACTACTGTCTTTCAAGAGTCTACTTAGATAGCCCATTAAGTCCCACTTATAGTAATCAACCACTTTTCTAATCCAAAAATCCCAAAATCTTCCACATCCTCCCAAAAATCACTGTCATGCCTGTCACAGCAATAACCCATTCCAAGTATCAACTTCTGTCTTAATTACTTTTCTATTGCTGTGACAAAATGACCAAAGTATTTTTTTTGCTTGTTTGTTTATTTGTTTTGTGGGCCAGGTTTCTCTGTGTAGCCCTGGCTGTCCTGTAACTCACTTTGTAGACCAGGCTGGCCCAGAACTTAGGGATCTACCTGCCTCTGCTTCCTGAGTACTGGGATTAAAGGTGTGCGCCACCATGCCTGTCTGGTAAGATGACTTATAAAGTAAGTGTTGACTGGGCTTAAGGTTTCATAGGTTAGGATCCACGATGACAGAGAAAAGGCATGACAGTGGGAACAGCAGAGAGCTCACATCCTGATCTGTAAGCAGGAGTCAGAGAGAACACTGGGAATTGCCTTAGTCTTTTGAAACCTCAAAGCCCAGCCTCCGTGATTTACCTCCTAATCCTTCCCAAACAGTTCCACCAACTGGAGACCAGCTATTCAAACATATGAGCCTCTGTGGCCACTCCCGTTCAAACCGCAGAGATACGCTGCCAAGGTTGCCAGGAGGTCATGTGAGTGAGAGTACTCGAGGGCCCTAATTGTAGTCTGAGGCTTCCTGTCATGGGGTTCAAGAGAAGGGGGAGCCAGTTATGAAGGGACAAGGTTTAGTTGGTTCTCTCTTTTCTTTTTTTGTTTGTTTGTTTTGGGGTTGTTGTTGGATCTTTTTTTTTTTTTTTTTTTTTTTGAGACAGGGTTTCTCTGTATAACCATCCTGGCTGTCCTGGAACTTGCTTTGTAGACTAGGCTGACCTCGAATTCACAGATATCTGCCTGCCTCTGCCTCCTGAGCTCTGAGATCAAAGGCATGAGTCACCACACCCAGCTCTTTTCTCTATTTTCATTGGTAGTTTAGGTCCTATACTTATTTTTCCTACTGCTCAATTTCCTTCCCATAATGCATCTAGTTTTAATCACATGTACGCCCAGTTAAGCATCGGCATAAGATGGTAAGTGGGGGATTCTCCCTAAAAGTTTACTAGAAGACAGTTTTACCTAGTATCCGTTCAGGCCAGATCAACCCTTCTAATCCAGGTACTTTGGGAACACATTTGAATAGAAACTTGTCTGAGTTTAATTATTCCAGAGGTGGAGAAACTTCTTCAGAGAGGGGAGTGGTTTGCAGCCTCTAGCAGGTAGGAGGCTGAGAGGCCACTGAGGTAGCTAGATGCAGATGTGTTGTTTGGGGAGGGGACATGTACATAATACCTGCCCATGAGGAGACTACACTATGCCTTGTTAGAAAAACGGGCCTGTGAATTAGCCCCAGACCCAATGGGAGTCCCAGGGCACTAAACTGCCACAAACACCTGGGTTTTCCCCATCGGTTTGAACTTGAGATCCTGGAGAACAAGGACAAGATCCTCTTTGAGACTTCGTTGTTGTTTTGGCCTCAGCACTCATCACACAGAAGGGTACCCAGATGCCTCTCAGCAATGGCTTTACCTGCGTCGGACTGATGGAGGGGCATCACTAGGGAGGAGCCCCCACATCATCTCTTTCCCCAGACTATCAGTCCCTGGAGATTGTACCCCTCTGTTCCGACCTTCTTTCCTGTTGTGTTGGAACACCCCTGCTCTGACAGAGTGTCCTTGCTCCTTCTGTGAGTTATTTTCTCAGGTCATTGCCCCTTCCTGACCCTGTAAATAGACCGTTCCTTTATTGTTCTTGTCAGAGTTACTTGTGTCCGTCTGGAACCCTCCCCTCTCTGCCTTGAAAGGTTGTTTCTTTGATATTTCTGTAATCATGGCATCCCCCCTTCCCCCAGCATTCTCAGTTCTAAAGATAACACGTCCTAAATAGTTAAGAAATCAATAACTACACAATCTTTCTTTAAAATTTTGCTGGGCACCTTTAATCCCAGTCCTCAGGAGGCAGAGGCAGGTGGATCTCTGAGTTCGAGACCAGCCTGGTCTACAAAGCTAGTTCCAGGACAGCCAGGGCTACACAGAGAAACCCTGTCTCAAAAAACCAAAATATTAAAATAAAAATAAAATTACAAAAAAAAAATAAGATTTAGGGACTGAAGAGATGGCTCAGTGGTTAAGAGCACTGGCTGTTCTTCCAGAGGACCCAGGTTTAATTCCTGGCACCCACATGGCAGCTCACAACTGTCTGTAACTCTAGTTCCAGGGGATCTGACACAATCATGCCAATACACATCAAATAAAATTTAAAAAACAATAAGATTTAAACAGCCCAGAACTCTGGTGACCTTGAGCTAACATGCTTTCCTCACTCAGATCTCAATACTGGCTGTCAGGGGACAAGCAGTCCAGATCTTCGTGTGATAATAACAGCCACCCTTCACATTTCACTTGGGATGAGCAGTCCAGATCTTC
>CABHPR010130789.1:13783-24741 GCA_902168415.1 Peromyscus melanophrys
GCATTTATTACTTTAGGTTTTGATTATTACAACCTATCATTGTCACCTTTATGCCAGTGGAAATGTTCAGAAGTAAGTATGTAAGAGTAGAGGGGGAAGGGAAAGGAAGGCACAATGGGTCTTAATTCAGTCTGATAGCCAATTTGTTAATTAATAATCTATCAAAAGATGTTCTTTCCCAAAGTTCTGCTCAGCCGTGAGAAACAGTGTTGTTGGCTAGCTTGATGCAGATGCATACATACATCTGTACTGTGCTTTGAAGCTTAGATGTGAAACTGAAGACTGAGGCAGATTAAAGGTACTGTGTCTAGGTCTTGCTCAGGTCATTTCTTAAGGCAACATGATGAAAGATGAGGTTCTGTAGGCGGCAGGAGAACTCATCTTTTCTCCCAGCTGGCAATACCTGAAAGGAGGTCAAATATTTACCCTTGGCAACAGAGCACTTGAGCCTTCTTCGACTTCATACAACCCTCTGCCCCATTCCCACAGGAATGAGTCTGTCAGACATCAAGCCACTAGCTAATGCAACTGAGTCTGTCATTCCTTCTAGTGAACAGCAGGAGAATCAACATTTACATGCCATTCGGTCTTGGGGTTCTTGTTCCTTGGCTCCATCCGACATTAGTCATCTTATGGGTCTTGCTGGAGAGGAACAGAGTGCTTCTCTGATGATATCATCCAACTGAGATAGACAAAGTGACCACTTTACCAGGCCCCGAGCAGGGCAGGTCACCAGAGGAAAGGGCAGAAAGGAGAGAGCACTCCAGATGAGGGAGATGATTGCATGGACACAGAAGACCACACCTTCTCTGATTCCATGTATTAGCATCGACAGTCTCCTAAGGCCACAGCATGACAGAGTCTGGTGACCCTTGGTCCATTAACTACTGGATTTGCCATATACCCCACACTACCAATAAGCAGATGAACCAAAATATTGACACATTAACACAGCAGGATTCAGAAGTGGTTATCCACCAGAACTCAAACCAGAAGAACAAGAGTATCCCAAGGCACTGTAACATCCTCATAGTATTGGAAGCTGAGGACCACAAAGGCCCTCTGCAGAGGCTAATTTTCAGACTCCAGGGGAGAGACTTTGTGTATGTGGCCTCTTCAGTTAGTAGAAACTCCTGCAGCAGGGTGAAGCAGTCTCATGTGGAGGGGCATACTACTCTTCTCCATTTTCCGAAGAACTTGGTTCAATTCACCTATCAGTTCTGCTTGGGTTACTGGGCACACTCAAAAGCCAATGGTTGCCATGGTAATTCTGCTTTGTGATGGAATCTAACATTGTCTGATCTCTTGTACACTGCCAGGATGTATTTGGGAGAACTGTTTATGGAGTAACTCAAAAGAAGTAAAGACTGAAAATAGCCCAGAAGTGCCAAGTTAGAACCAGGGAAACATCTACTACAAAAGCCCACTGGAGAAGAAGCAGGCAGAGGTGAGGGCAGGGTATGGCAATCTTTCTATTTTGCACTGAAGTCTAAAGAAAATGAGTCTACAAGCAAAAACTGATTATCCTCTGTGGCTACAGTTCTCTGCTCCAGTATATCTCTAATATAAGTCTTATTGGTATTACTCTATTGCTCATAGAATTCACTATTAAGTGCATGGCTAAGTATAATCTTGACAGTGAGATCCACAGATGAAATGGTCTACCTTAACACCCCTTCTCCAGTCAACCACACTGGCATCACCGGGGAGCTGGATAGGGAGTGGATAGGCCAACTCCATACCTGCTGACTCAGCATCTGCATCTTACTACAATCCCCAGATGATTTGTGCCTACAATGAGGTTGGAATGTCCTAAGATACACTGGGAGTTCTCATCTGAGAAGCCTCTGGGCTTGGAAAGTCTTTGTAGAATAACTTTGATATTGCACAATAGATTTTAAGGCCAAATTGCCTGACATCACTCCAGAAGCAATTCCTGATGTGCAAAATTATTAACTCTTGAATAATTCAATATTCTTATTTGTAAAACAGTATCACCTGCCTCACAGAGTCCAGTGAGCACCAAAGGAGCTCATATATGCAAGGCACTTAGAACAGTGTTTGCTGTGGGATGGTCTGTATGTCAAATTGCTCTGATTGGTCAATAAATAAAACACTGATTGGCCATTGGCCAGGCAGGAAGTATAGGCGGGACTAACAGAGAAGAGAATTCTGGGAAGTAGAAGGCTGAGGCAGAGAGACACTGCCAGTCGCCACCATGACAAACAGCATGTGAAGATGCTGGTAAGCCACAAGCCATGTGGCAAGGTATAGATTTATAGAAATGGATTAATTTAAGATATAAGAACAGTTAGCAAGAAGCCTGCCACAGCCATACAGTTTGTAAGCAATATAAGTCTCTGTGTTTACTTGGTTGGGTCTGAGCGGCTGTGGGACTGGTGGGTTAGAGAGATTTATCCTGACAGTGGGCCAGGCAAGACCAGGAAAACTCTAGCAACAAGTGTTAGCCACGTTGTCAACATTACAGCTCTCCTCAGTAGCTGAGGAAGTACAGTTCTAGAATCCTTCAAGGATCTAAATCCACAGGTGTCCAAGTCCCTTATTTTTAAAAATGGCATGCTATCTTCATTTGCATACTGCTCTGCTCTGATACATTAAAAAATATCTACATTTAATATCTAACACGATGAATTGGTGTTTCACAATACTGTTAAGGTGCATGTTCTGTAAAGGTGAAATTTTCTTCAAATATCCTCTTCTGACTATTGGTTGAATCTGAAAATACCAAATATCCAGCAGCCAGATAAATGAAAAGATGGTTGTAAATGGGAAATGACTAATGGAAACAGAAGTGGTTTCTACTCCTGACTACTCCATATAACCTGACAGACAAGTCCTTTGTGAGATGTATTCCATTACCAAACCTCCATCTGATATAACCATGCCAGGACCCTGTTCCCAAGGAAGTACACAGATAGACCCCATACAGCACTATACTTCATCCCATCACAACCTGAATAAACCTTGGGTGGTCCAACAGGAATACTCTTCAGATAAATAAGGGAGATCATTTCTCCATGGTTAACTGATCCCTCCCTTTCCTACCAGAACAATAAAAAGTTCTAAATATATAAGTAAATAAATATATAAGTGCAGCCTGCAGAGTCCATTTACTGTAACGATAATTACAGAAAAGAGGCCACAGATCTGACAGGGAGTAGAAGGAAGGGGAATCTGACGGGTTGGAGGGAGAAGGGGGAGGAAAGAAATGATGCTACAGTTACATTTTAATTTTTTACAGTTCAAAGTAAGCCAGCAATTTAAGAGTAAGTTGCCTGTGATTTTCTGCATTAATCAGTCAGTCCAAGTTGCTCCCATGCTTGGCATCTCTGTCCTACAATGCCAGGTTGAGGCAGTGACCAGCTGCTAATCTGGGTGTGAAGAGGAGAGAATCCAGGCTGGATAAAGGCCATATGGCTTTTCCGATGTGGTAGCTCCAGATGTTGGCTTGTTACTATAGAGCGACTAAGTTAATTATCAGATTCTGTGGAATTAAAACCCTGGGGCATGGTGGGGGAATAGAAATAAGAAATCAAGACTGTATGGCGACAACGTCCTTGTGTACACACACACACACACACACACACACACACACACACACACACACACACCAGGAACCTTTAGATAATCCAGCACAGAGACAGCTGGAAGGGAAAAGATGGTGTTTAGAAAGTTAAGGAACAGTGCTGCAGAATTCTCCCCTAAAGGGAGTTTCCATGGGGTCCCTAGAATGATGACATCAAGAGGCTAACATTCCTAGGGATGTCAGCCATGGAAGGGTATGGAGGCTTCTATGATAACTAGTATGATTCTTTCCCAGAATCCCTTGTTGCTCCCTTGTTGCCTGAACCAATGCTCTTGGGAGGAAGCGTCTGCCCTGTCCTCACCCTCTTGCCAATCTCTAATGTCTGCTCCTTTTCACTGAAATAAATTAAGTTATGTAGGTCAACTGATTTAAAATTCTGAAGAGCAGGTAGTACATTACAAACAAGAGGGACATACTATGCTATTCTCTGGGCTGCATATCATGTATTAAAATGCAAACACACAGATGATTTCATCAGCATAAAAATGGAGAGTAGTACCAAAGAGCCATTTCTAACCTTTGATCCCTGGTCACCAGTAACCTCCTTAGGGATTCAGCTCTGCACTGCCCACTTCTCTGGCAGTTCTAACAGACTGTCAGGTGCCTGGGGTCCGTCTTACCTTTCAAGGCAAATGCAAACTATCCCTATTATCCTCAGGATCCCACCACAGGATGCACAGCAACCATCTTGACCACAGTCTGATGTTCCAGGAGAGGCAGTATCATGTGTGCATTTTTGCGTGCTGAGAACACACATTTGCTCAGTGACACCAAAGATATAATTTAACAGATACCAGAAAGGGACAGGAAGAGAGAACCAGTCTCAGCATGTGCTTTCAGCATCTCATCTCCTCTGAAAGAAAGTAGGCAGCAGAGGCTTCCAGGCAAGGACTCCATCTAAAAAGCTGCATTGTTCACCCAGCAGGGTACCCTTGGCAGTCACACCTTTCTGAGCCGAGAAAGAATTTCTATCCATTTATACTAAAAAATTTAAAGACAATGATCATTAAGGCACCAGGGAAAAGCACTGGAATAACACCCTGAGAGTGTATCTCATAGGGATGGAAGTGGTGGGAACAGGGACAGTACACACTCCAACGACCTTTGCTGAAATCACTCCGGAGTCCCTTCAGCCAGCACCAGCCTCAACCGGATGTGAAGGGGATAGGTTAAAGCCAGACTGGAGCCTCTGAAGTCACACTGCTGCTGAAGAGATCGCCCTGGGGTCTAGGAGCCCCACGGGAGAGGGCGGCATTGCCAAAGGAGCCTGCTCAGCAGCTTGGACTCTCTTCCGCCAGTAGTCTCTCTTCCTCATCTTGCTTAGTGTGAGTAGACAGACCCCAAAGGTCAAAGTGCAAACATCTATCGCCAGCCTCCTTGCAAGAGGCATAAAGAGGTCAACTTCTCTCAGAACCACGTTGTGGCCCAGGGTTTTCAGAAGCTCCCATGGTGTTGTGGTTCACCTTCTGCCAGCTTCTGGACCGGACAATCAGAACTAACCCTGTCACCTCGGCCTGAATCTGCAAAGTCGCAGATTGCAAAATAATCTGAAGCGAGTTCTCAAATGCGCAGCAAGTATGTAAAGGAGCAGCATCACCCAGATTTCACAGACAGGGCTATATTATAAATGGAGGGGAAACCGTAAGTTATCAATGTAAAGAACACTCATGTCAGGAGCCCTGGCAGACAATCTGCCCTCAGCAAGGATGTGAGCCATGCACGGGACAAAGGACAGTGCCAATTTCTAACTTGAATCAGGTGTGAGTGGTGACAGGGCGGAAGATCACCGAGACTCAAGACAGAAGAGTCACAAACTACTACTGATGGTAGACAAGATAAAACGCCAGTGCCCCAAAGTTAACGATTCCATCATCAAGAACGGACTGACCCAAGACAAGAGTACAAGGCAATGAGCACAGGGCATCCAGTACCACTCTCCAATGAAAGGAGCTGGGATGCCCGGAGAAACAGTAGATTCCAGGGCTAGACGGACCAAACAGGACTTACCTGAAGGATCCTGGGGTTCGAGAGCAGAAAAGGATTGTCGGGTGTCAAAGGGCAGCAAGGAGCTCTCAGGGGGCTAAACTATGAGAATCTGAGCAAAACCAGCCTTCCTGAATTATCTCCCCAAAATAAACCAAATAACCATGATACTGACATAAATTAATACTGACCAAACAGAAAGAGATGGAAAGAGCAACAGTTCTTCCTACCAGGAAACTCATTCATAAATACAGAAGGAAAGGGAACACCAGGAAAATCTTCCTCAGGCTGTAGCAGTGAGCTCAGGTGTTGCAGGCAACAGCTACTGATGAATTCTAAAGTCCTATGGAAAAGTTTGACAAGAGGCAGGCTGTTTTCGAAGCCTCATGCTCTCTCCCCTAGGACGTGCACTAGGGGGATGAGAAAGAGCAGCACCACAGTGAAGGAAGACATCAGACACCAGCAGTCACTGAGCGATACAGGGCAACAGCACAGACAAAGGCATCATTTTCCCACTGCTAACGCACACTGAAGGGCGTATCACCCCTGTAATACCCGGAACTACTTGCTCAGTCTGTAGAATTGTACGTGCTCAGTCTTTTGTAAGGAAATAAACCCAAACCAACAAACAAGCTAATGGATCTGCAATCTTCAAAAGTCAAGGTGATAAAAACAAAGGAAGAGAGTCTTGGCCCCAGTGGGAATGGATGGGGGAAGAAGGGGAAGCAAGAAGAGGTGATTAAAGGCAACGCAGATCCTGAATTGGAGCTAGGATCAAAACAAGGATGTAACTGGAAAAACCAGCAAACTCAGAACGAGTTCAACCAAGAGACTTGTAAGCCACCATGACTTTCTTGGTTTTAATCATTTTAATATGGTTCTGCAAGATGCTGAACGTCTAGGAGGCAGGCTGAAAAGGGGATGTAGGAACTCTGCACCGTTTCATAATCTTCATGCAACCCTAAAATTACTTCAATATAAAAACAGGGGTCGGGGGGAGAGTCAAGCTGACTAAACAGTGTGCTTATTGACACAGTATATGCTCTGGGAAAGTCTCGATATTATCAAAGACCAAGGAAGCATGCTCAGTAGCACCACCATGCCAAATGGTTTGCATGTTATGGGAAAGAAAGAGTGAGTGTTCTCAGACCCCAGGGTCAAGCTCTGCACTAAACAAGAGAACATACTGATGTCACATGGGCACTGAGAAAGCAGATGAAGTTCTGGTGCCTGCTCTAATTTCACATCTACACCAAAAGGGCCAACCTATTTGTGACCTTGGGCAGCTCACCTGTTGTCTTTATACTCAGTTTTCTCATAATTAAGTTGGAGAATAATGTGGATTCTACCTCTTCACAAGGATTGGCTGAAATGAACTATGTGGAACAAAGTTTTGAAAAATCACAAAAGCATTATTCAACTCTATAACTATCTTATCGTTCCTAGATTTAAAAGGTTCTTATTTCATTGTTTTCAGTCTTAGGCGAGAACTGGTTATCAAACGTACCCATTCAACTTCAGAAACTATTGCATGTTACTAGGCATTCACTATGTTGAAGGCATTGGCTTAGATACTATGGTGAATATTAAAAATGAATGCACATGACTCTGGATGAATGAGTTTCCACCCTTTGGAAGGTGACGATGACCTGTGCATCAATAAATGACAACATAAAACCAGATGTGGAAATGGCCAGCTGCCTGGCAGGTATCCTACTGGACATGTGGAAGAAGAACTCAGGCCGGTTTTTCTTCATTGTTCTGATCACACAGAACCTTGTGCTTATTTGTGCACATTATTCCAGAAACTTCCTCACAAAATCCCACAGGGTAAATAAGAAAGAATTCCAAGTTTGATAATGGAAAAGGAGATGAAATCTCCTGAGTCAGCCACCTAAGACTGAGTAATAGCTCCACTACTCGACCCCTCTGGCTCCTACCACCCTTCCTCCCCCTCTTCTGGGGGAGGTTTGGCTGTGGTCTCTGTATCTGTTCCCATTAGTTGTCGGATGAAGCTTCTCCTCTGATGACGACTGGGCTAGGCATCAGTCTACAACTATAGCAGAATATCATTTGGAATCATTTCATAATTTTTTTCTTTCTTTTTTTTCTTTTGTCAGTAGTATTTGGTTCTACCCTAGGTCTCTGAGTCATCCAGCTTCAGGTTCCTGGCCATCCAAGCAGTATCAGGCATGAGCTCCCTCTCTTGGCTGGGTCTCAAGTTAGACCAGTCATTGGTTGGCCACTCCCTTAAGCTCTGAGCCACAACTGCCCCAGTGCATCTTGCAGGCAGAACAGGTTGTGGGAGGGGGATGTCTCTGACTCTCTTGTCTGCTCTTGGGACCTTTTCCCTCCTACTGGGTTGCCTCATCCAGCCTTGATATGAGGGTTTGTATCTAGTCTTATTGCATCTTGTTATGCTGTGTTCAGATGATATCACTGGGAGACCTGCTCTTTTCTGAAGGAGAACAGATAAGCAGTAGATCTGAGGGAGAAGAGGGGGGATGGTCTAGGAGGAGGGGAGGGAGGAGAGGTTGTGGTTGGGATGTATTGTATGAGAGAAGAATAAATTTTTTAAAATAAATAAAAAATAAATAAATAAGTAGCCCCAGTTGACTTCTGGGGCAAGGAAGGTCCTTAGCCTTTGCAGTGTTTCCCTGGAAAATGGGGATAAAGATGTACTCACCTTACAGGCTTCTTCCAAAGACTGAAGCAGTCAACAGCAATCAAATGCAGTGTCACACACAAAAGAACAACTGAGTAACAGTTACCTTTTCTTGTCTCAGATTAACTTTTTGTGGCTTTGTGATTGGCAGTGAAACACACATGCACACACACAGAGGGAGAGAGAGACAGAGACAGAGATAGAGAGACAGAGAGACAGAGACAGAATTCTAGTTGCAAATGCCTCTTTGCTTCAGAAAAAAGCTAGCACCCCTGAGCCCAAGAAGGAAAAAAACATATCAACAGCGGAAAACTAGCTGGCCTTGAGGCTGCTGGAGTTCAAGGGGCTGTGGGACTAGGTTTTCCAAGCCTGAGTCTTTGAGGTTGTGTTCTCAGCTTTCAGGGTCATGGGTTCTTTCAGAGGGACTGGACCTGGCACACATAACTTCTTACCAATAGTAATGCAGCTTTCAGATCCTGGTCACACACCTCCCAGAGAACTATCATGGTACCATGGAATAAACCAGAGCAAAAAACCAAAACAAACAAACAGCCCACTCTCTGTCCTCAGCATGGCCTTAGTCTCAGCCCCAGGCTCTACTCTTGTTTCTCTCACCCACCAATGAAATGGGCCTTGCCCAGGTTCAACCACAATCTGGATGTGGGACCTGGGCTGTAAGGCAGCCCAGCAGCTCCTCATTTCCTGTGCAATGTTCCAAGCCCACACTAATGGGAAACCATTCAGAACAGGGACAAGGAAGAGCCAGACCCACAATGCAAACCATATTTCTCCAACCTCTTCCTCCTCCTACTGTCCACTTACATTTGGCCTTGACACCAAAGATGATTACATCTCATCTTACATCAAGATTTCTCTGAACTCGCGCGCGCGCGCGCGCGCGCGCACACACACACACACACACACACACACACACACACACACACACACGCCACCCCCATGTGACTTCTGTCATAGAGATCAGTCACCCTCGTAACACAGTAGACCATGTCACTCACTCCTCAGCTCAGGCGTTCCAATAGCTCCTCTCTTGTTCCAAAGGAAAGCTGATGAGGTCACCACAGCCTCTCAGGTCCTCCTCCATGTGGCCTGCCTTCCCACTTACAGCCCTTGCTCAGGCCACTCCTGAGTGCTTCCTCCCTGCAGTATCCTCATCACATCAGGGATATTGCCTCGGGACAATTGCTCTCAAAGTTCTCTCTGCTTGCAATAAATTCCCTCAGTACCCCCCTCACCAGACCTCTCGGTCCCATGGGCCTCTGCCAATGCTCAGACATCCTACTGGAAAGCTTTCCCTTATCATTTTACTGAAATGTAACCCCCACCACATTCTACGTTCTCCTGCTTGCCTTCTTCCATAGCATCGATCCCATCCAACAAACTGACTTATCCTTTGTGTATTATTCACTATCACTCTCCGGTGGAACCTCAGTCTCCTGTGCAGGAGTTCGGGGCTGTTCTACTGTTACAGCTATGGCACCTGGAGAAGATAATAAATACATCGCCCACATACATAAGCACACATGTGTATGTTCCTACAGAGGCATATTAAGGAGCCCTGCACTCGGTTTGAATGCTTAATGACTCTTCTAAATGAGGCTGTGAAAAAAACTATGCTACTCCACATTGTAAGACAAAAAAGCTAAAGCTTGGGGTTCAGGCTACTTGTCAAGTGAGCCAGTAAGGAAAAGAGATGTTGAGTGTGTTCTTCAGGACAGCAAGTCCTATACCCTTCCTTCTAGTCCTTGCAACCTCTCCGTTCTTGTATTCCCTGTGACCTGGCCCTGCGTGCTAACCGGTCTGGACACTTGCTGTCCACTCTACCAGGCTGGCCAATCCCGAGCCATACCCTTGCCATGGCTATGTCCTTGTCATCTGTGTCTCCAGGGCCTATGTTGTCCATCAACAGGCAGATACAGATAGGAAGACACATACATTCACATAGGCATAGAGCACTCCCCCTTATCATGGAGGATATATTCTCAGGCAGTTAGAGGGTATCTGAAAACCTGCATGGTACTGAACTCTATAGATTTGACTTTTCCTATAAGAGCATTTACAGAGGAGGCACAGTAAAGAAATTAACAGAAACACAGAAGCTTTATAGCAATACACAGAAATAAACACCAGCATCACCTGTCTTCCACTTTGGAGCTGTTATTGGTGGAGCGAAACGTTTTAAGCACAATCACTACAACATCATGACAGCTCCTTTGTCACCAGGATGGCACTGATGGCTAACTGCATACAGAGCGGATACCCCAGACAGGAGGAAGAGTCACATCCCAGGCAAGAATAGGACAGGACAGAGCACAAAACTGTCATGGTTCTCAGAATGCCATAGAAGTTAAAGCTTATTAATTGTTTACTAATTTTTCCATAATTTTCTACTTAATATTTTTCAGTCGTGACTGACTTTCTATAGAGAGTTAAAAGGGAGAACTGGGGTAGGTGGACGTGGATGTGACATGTGACACTTGCCCTGATGTTCCTTTACCCAGTACAGAATCAACACAGAATAAGGGGCCTGGGGAGAGATAGCATCCAGAATTACCCAATCAGGGGTTGCCAAATTTAGGAAAGTCAAAGTCATATTTTGAAAAATAATAATTTCTACTAAATCAAAGAAGCCCCTCACAACATATAAAAACATATGGAGAGTAGTTTCTGGTGTGTAACCAATGC
>CABHPR010130790.1:0-12849 GCA_902168415.1 Peromyscus melanophrys
CTTTAACACCAGGTAGAGCTAGCTCCTAGCAACTGACCTCATTTACCACTCCTTAGAGCTTACCCTCAAGTTTCCCTATGAATTCCAGAATCCTCCTTTAGTTGCAGAGAAGAACATTCAGCAAACTAGACAGGATAGATAGTACTATTTTTGTAGTAATTTTTATTGGGTTAATTTATAAATTAACCTTCCAACAGGGATAGTTTGCTACTGTTTTAAAAATGTAATTTCAGATAGTAAAAATGTAATTTCTGATCCAGACATTCCTTTTTATAGAACTATATTCTATAGATACTTATATATGATTCAAATAATGAATGCACAAAATTATTTACTATGCCAGGGACATAAATGCTCATAATACAGAAAAGTTAGCCAAGCCAGGCAAACCAACACACCTAATGGAACACTCACTATAAAGGTTAAAAAAAAATGAAAGAAGAAGATGGCCACAGTTTAACACAGATTCCCAAGGCCTATGGAAGCAAACAGCATATATACCTTGTTTCTAGTAAGTTGCTTAAATAAGAGTTACAACACAAAATAGTATTAAGAATGACCAGGGCTGTAGTACACTGTGGTGAGAGTGCACACACTGTGCAGCACTGTGCGGTGTGTGCACACTGTAGAATGATGCAGCATCTCACACACTCCCTTTTCTGACAGCACGGAAGTCTGCTCTCTCGGCAGTTTTGCAAGGACACATGCAGATAATACCTATGGAAGGAATGTGGTCTTTTCTTGTGAGGGATGAACTCTTTTCATACTTGGTATTATCTATTCACAAAGGTTAAAAATAACATATTTAAAAAGCACAGAAATTTATTTGTGTGTGCTCAAAGTATGTATTTGGAAACAATAATCATGTTACAACTTTTAATGGTGCCAAGTAATTCACAAACTAAAATCATGCTTTAAGAGAATGAAATTTCAGATTAATCTAATGTAAGGAAATAGTGTTGGTTAATTACAGCTAAGGGGGAAATGTCATAGCATTTTCACCTGAGCAGGACACCTGGGACTGTGCCTCATCTTTGTTTCTGTCTCATCTTTTGTGCCTTCCTCACCTAAGCACAATTCTAGCTACCTGTCTTGAGAAGGTGGGTGACATAAGTTAAATCTAACTACAAAGCAATTTTCTCTGAGGACAAATAGAGGCATGGGTGTAGCCAAAAAAGGGCTCTGGGGAGGAGGTAACAAGCGTGTGGAAGAAGAGGCATTCCAAGACAGAATATTAAAAACACATGTCAGATGAGTTAAGCAAAGAAACCACAGGCAAGTTTCAGGGGCCAGAGTAGCCTGGCAGTGGTTTAGGGCTTGCACACCAGGCAAGAGTTTGGACTTTAACGCTTTGCCAAGAGATATACCATACTAAGATGAGGCTTAAACTACATTACTACAAATATTTTTAACACCACCACACACATAATCACCCATCTTCAGTGGCGGTAACCCAAGTCTTGCCTTGGGCACCATACTAATTCTAGATCCTAGAAAAAGATCCAATACTCAAAGCATTTATGTTGATTGGCATAAAATAACTTGCCTGGAGCACCTAGTTGACAGTTTTAATTCTGACTCATATCTGTTTGATTTCAAGGCCATTCTCCATATCTGTTGAAAGTTTTTAAAGCACTAAGTGACATGATCAATGAATGTCATATCTCATGGAAGAAGACATAGGACCAAGGCAAAGACAGTGATTTCTAGCATTATTGGTTTCTTTCAGATTTATAAACATTAAGGGTAGTAGTGGAGCAGAATGGAAATGCAATCAGAAGGTAGAAGCAAGAGGCTAGGAGAAGAAACAGCCAGAAGACCTGACAAGGGTAGGATGGAGGTACAATCATGAGGAAGTGTTCTAACACAAGCATCAGTAAGGCAACACCTTCCCCATGGGAACATCAGAGTGCACAGACATGAATTTACACAGCACTATCTATTACATACCCATGGTGTCTAGTGTCTTACTTTCACATATATGGGGTTATCAATAAAATGGTGTTACATGGCATATGAGGCTACCAAACCTAGGACATGCATTTAGTATTTTTTAATAAATAATAGAGTAAGACATTACAACAGAGGATAGGATGATGAAAACAATGCAACCACTGGGCATGGTAATGCACGCCTTTTATCCCATCCTTTGGAGGCCAAGGCAGGACCTCTGAGTTCCAGGCCAGCCAGAGGTACACAGTGAGAAAAGGGAAGAAAGTAAAGAATGCAAATCAGCAAATATGAGAATCACTCAGACCCTATGAGCTGTTTAACATGTCCAGTGTGGTCCTTACCCGAATGTCTTTTGGATGCTCCCCTTCAGCTATCCTAACCATCCAGAGGAACTTGTTGATATCATCACCAGAATAGCCAATAACTCCTCCAAAAATAACCAACACATAATCAACATCCAGAGACCTCATGATTTTATAGGCGGCTGTTTCATTAGAAGACATAGCTTTTCCTACCTGTAGGATAAAATAAAAATGTACATTTTTACTCTAAGATGGAATTCATTGAGTTTGATATACATGAATTTTGGGTAGGAATGCTTTTCTATGAATGTAATAAACTTAGAGGAATTCACTAACATCTTAACTATGGTAACCATTTTATAGCAGAAGCGTCAAAAATCAGAATGTACATTTAAGTAATTAAGTTCCAGGACATTTACATTTTAAAATGAAAACAGTCAAGCTTTTAAAGAGATAGCTTTCTCCCAACCTCAGGCTGAGCCTGGCCCATGATTTCCAGAGCAGACTCTTCTGAGCCAAGCAGACACCTGATAATTAACCACAGCACTCACAAAAACTGAATTCATTTATTTAAGACCCAGTTATCTACTCATAGACTTTAAAATACAGAAGAGATTTATGGAGATTCACTATTTAATAGTGTGAATATATAATTTGCACACCTGTATGACTTGCACATCATAAAATATTTGTTTTTATATTTGCAAACTTTTTCTTATTTGCAATGTAAAAAATATACATCAAGCATTTTAAGTTCCAGATTTTGCTAGTTCTCAGTAAGCTAAATGTATCAAAAGCTACTGGAAATCAGCCTGCAAATCTGAATACATAATACTACTCTTAAAACCAGAATACACATGCAGACAAGTATTTTAATCTGTATCTTCCTGTTTAATTACAAGTGAAGCCTGATTGTTAAGTAGTATGAACTCTTTCATTCTTTAAAAACAAACAACAATGCCAAGTCCTCACCAGTGCTATGTGGCTGTTATTCCAGGTGTTGTTATCCACCAGAGTAGTCCTGTTGGCCATCCCAGCGATCTGATAGCCATAGTCCCACCAGGACATGACCCGGGCATGTTCATCTGTATTTTGTCTTAGCCAAAAGTATGCTTCTCTAAAATCGTCTAAGATATTTCTGGTGCTGAAAAGAACCACAGTATTATTTCAAATGACATCTTTAAGTGTGAAGGAGATATCTTAAAATTTTGAGATGTTTAATCAGTGAAAAATTTCATTTTAAAGATGGTAGTTAGAAGCCCTTACTTCCAAGGGGGGTGCGAGAGAGCCGTGTCTATACTAGTGTTTCCCAAACTAATGTGCAAACAAATCACTTGTCTTGTAAAACACCAGATTCTAATGAACTAACTCTGGGAGAAAGTCTGATCCTAAGATTGCATGTGAAGTACAAAGGTGAGATGTGGCACTATAAAAGCCAGCTGTCAACATCTAGCTGCACTGAAATAATCAGGGCCCGCTAACCCACAGCTAGCTAGGCCTGCCCCTAGGTCTCTCAGGTAGGCTTAGGTTGGGCCCCATGATTTGCATTCCTAGTAAGTTTCACATTAATGATGATGTCCAGTGTCCACAAAGTATACACAACTACATATGCAGGAAGATTTTGGAAAAGAGTACAAGACACAGTTACTACCACCCATCCAAAGGTTGGGGGAAGGCCACACAAAGGACAAAGTAAACTTAGGGAGTGGGGTTGCCCTAGCATGTGGGCAGCCCTGGGTGACATCTCTACTATGCCTTAAAAAGTAGAATCAAAATCAGTTTCACAAACAATATTCTTTTTTTTTTTTTTTTTTTTTTTTTGAGGCAAAATAAAAAGGATAGGTCTAAACCTTTTCACAGCCAAGTTGTTTTCTTACCCATCATGATTGTAGGAGGCGAGGACCACACTTGGACTGGAATAGGCATTGCTCGTGACCCATGTGCAATGGACAGCAAACATCATCAGAAGCATCAGCATGAGCATGGTCACAATGCTTTTGATGTTGGGGCCTAAGCCCTCTTCAGTTTTCTCTTGCTCTGTTACATGTTTTCTCACTTTGCCTGCCTGGAGATGCAGAGCAAACAGTCAGAAGCCTTTGCCACCGTACTTGGTTTATTAACATAATCAGGAAAAGTGGGGAGAATATTAAGCTACCAATAACTCCATGGTCAGAAAAGATACAATCAAATACTCCACAGGTGATGAGGAGATTTGCTCTTGTTTTAATTCAAAGTAAACTTTAAAGTCAGTGTGGATCAGAAAATACACTCAAACCCAGGAGCTGATCTCAGAGCAAACTATCTCCATGACAGAAGGCAGCTTTTAATTAAATATAAAGAATTAACCATGGGGTTCCATTCTGACAACATAAGATCCAGTATGTATATACTTATACTTAATTCTAATCTTAAAAATGGCTGTGTCCACCTAAAACCCAGATTAGGACATTACTAGGAAAGAAATTCAATGCACGCATGCACACATGCATTGGAGAGAAGAGACTAGTCATAAACTCTAAGTTAAAAGGCTGATTAAAGAAAAAAAAAGATATAAAATATAACACAATGGGGCTGGAGAGATGGTTCAGAGGTTAAACGCACTGACTGTTCTTCCAGAGGACCAGGGTTCAATCCCCAGCAACCACATGGTGGCTCACAACCATTTAATAACAAGATTTGGTGCCCTCTTCTGGCATGCAGGCAGAACACTGCATACATAATAAATAAATCTAAATATATATATACATAGATATATATAAAACAAGTATGTGCCTGATTAACACAAATCTATGAATTTTATTTTAGAGTGAGGAAAGAGAATTCCAGCCAATTCTTACACTACAGCATTCCACTGCTTATTAGTATTGATAAGTTTAGTCAATATTAAAATAGCGAAGTCTAACAGGTCATTCTAATCTTAGACAAGAGCTCTAATTTTAAGTCTTTCCCACACTTTTGCCAACACAATCCTGCTCCTATTGTTACTCAGGTTAAAAGTGAATTTTACTTATTAGCAACACATAGGTGCTAACAAACAGGTGTTTAATCAAATACCACTTTTAAACACCAACATAGGCTGGGAGAGTAATTCAGAGGTAGAATGCTTGCTTAACATGTATGAGGTCCTGGATTTGACTCCCAGCACCACAAGAGGTCACACCAAATACAGACTAAGGTCAAGTAAAAGCACTAGTCAACATGGTCAAATCTGATGTTACTCATCACACCGTGTTCTCAACAATGGAAAGGTATTACCATACTGTGAGTGCTTAGGTAACAACTGGCCAAAAAAGAAGTTAACAATCCCTTCTCTGATTCCATTCTGTTTACTCTGAGCTCAAAAGTCACTAGGATTTTCATTTTGAAGCAAGCAACGGAGAGAAACTATAGAAGTCACAGCTAGTCTGCACCCTTACTTCAGCACACTTCCATCTGAGGACTCTCTCCTGGTGCTAGAGAGATGAAGACAGCACAACCTCTCACCTTGTCATACAAGTTTCCTGGGTTTCTTTTGTCATCCTCATCACTGCTGTCCTCCACAGGTGGATTTTCCCTTTTCATGTCATCCCCCAAATAGTGCTCAAAAACATTGGAGAAGGCGATTGCAGACAGCATGCAGACGACTGGGGTCAGAGTCAGCATCAGCCGCACCATCACTCCAGCAAAGTAGACAGCACTGATCGCATACAGAGCAACTGCAACGACAGGTTCTCTTTCAACACTGAGGGGAAATACTCACAGGAAACTACATGTTAACAACTACCACAGTACGGTACAAACCTGCAAGTAGGCATCTCACAATGCAACTGTTTCTAAATTGTTAATACTGGCCAAATAGTCTTGTTAAGTTGACTAAATAAAAACTATCACCAGTTTAGAGTTGTGTACTATTATTCAAATTTAATTACAGATATGGGAAATGAAATGTAATTTGTTATCTGTCAATAGCACCATACATTATAAAATTCATAGCTGACAGGTGACAATGAATTTGTGCATTACATCATTAGGCACACTAAGATTATGAAACCAAAAACAGCCTAAGAAAGGCAGCATCAATATCTGGCGTAAAGCCTTCTTTAAAGCAAACATGAGTAAGAACACTGACATGACGGATGGACCCTGTCGGGTAGCACTTAATGACAATCATCCTTCCACTAGCCAGAGCTCTAGGGCAGGTGTTGACAGTCTCAGGCTAAAGGCTATGGACTTCAGAAAAGCCAATGAAGTATTTGACTCCTACATCATTTGAAGCTACTGAAAATATTCATTTGAGTAATGGGTAGGATGTAAAATTTATATGCCAGGTCTACATTTAAAAAGTAGTAGTTAGTACATTTATACACTGAAAATTCAACTAATTTTTCTTGGCCAAGCACCTCCGTGAAACAGGAGAAAAATGTTCTTGAACATAACATATGTAAGTAAAGAAAAGCAAAACATTAAAGTGAAGTAATCTCAAAATGGAAAATAATTGTTCTGAATCAAAGAGTTTATTAAAAAATCTTACCAAATACTCTTTCATCGTTGATATTTTTGATGCAGAACCATAGGCCTGCTGGGAAGGTACATACAAGAATATGTAGATCAAAGAAGAAAGACACCCAAGTCGTAGGCTGATGCTCAGACACTGATGCAATAATTGGAATGTGTATTTTTGCATACCTGATATTAAAAAAGTTCATTATTATTTACAATTATAGGATAAAACAGGAGTTCCTTTTAGATGAAGAAATTTTCTTTGATCATTGACATTGCTCTTTCTCCCAACTTTCCTTATTTAAACTTGTATTTTAATTGATGTAGCTATAGTAGAAATCAATGTTTGGTATACACTGGTCAAACTAAAGTTAACATGCCCCCTTAAAGCGGAGCTACCTAGAGGCTCATCAAACTGTTGGCTCTGGTTTCTAATCCTTGCTCAGGTAGGTGTCTGCAGCCCAGCTCCATATCCTACACCTACATCAATGAGTTTCTCCACCTCTTATTGATGGCAGAAACACTTTACCCACGAACTCCTGTGTTCCAATGCCTTTGTAGACAAGGGGCTTGCAAGGGTGTGAGAACAAAAGCCATTCTGCAAATACTCTGAGATTCCAAAGTGGTCAAAATTACTTTAAAAGTGTAAGTATAACTAACACACATCAACTTTGGAATTTATCTTAATCAGAGCAATCTTCTGTAACTGGTTCCTTCCAGTCCTCAGGATCCACAAGCATCCCTTAAAAACAGCATCCTCCTTAGCCATCACTGTAGTTTATGCTGTGATCACCCTTGCACAATAGCCCTTAGGTGTCCTATTGGAAGGACAACTGATCAATAAATGGTGGTAACATTTTATTGGACCATGTAGAAAGCAACCGCAAAACCACTGATGCCCTCTCAGCACTGGGTCATCATTTTAAAGACAAAAGGTTTCACTGAAAGAGTTGATCTAATTCAAAAACCCAAGTTTGAAAAATTAGTTCCTTTTATATAGTACTCTTCAAAAATGTACCAGATATCTTTAGTATATCTGAGATTTTTCTTAAGCAGAAGCTTAAATTAATTGATTGCACCAAAGTCCCTTCATATCTATGTCATATAAATCTGTAACATAATACCTTATCCTTAACAAAACTCAAGATGTAAAGTTTATATTTATTAGTTTTAAAAAGGCCCCATATTTAAATTACACACAAATGCTTCTGTGCTGGTAAAACCAATAAGGAGTTAGCCATAGCAGAGCAGGAATATAGAACTTATGCCTTAAAACTACAGTGTATTCACTTCAAATAGCTCAGCCTGGGTAGTTACTGTTGCTTAAGAAGTGATTGAAATGCTCACAGTATCACAATATAGGAACACAGGAAGAAAGGTTAGCTAGGAGGCCAAATCAGTATATTTGAACTTACCCAGTATCCCATAATGAATAAAACCTGCCACTCCATGGTGCAATGTAACCTTGAAGGAAAAAACACAGAGGAAATTATCCACTTTTTTAAATTATTTTGTAAATTCTCTCTCTGGGGTGGTTGTTATTAAGGTCTCCTTGCCACATAGTTCTTCCTGCCCACAGCATGCCTCAAACTTCCAGCAACCCTCCTACCTCAACCCTTCAAATGCTGGGAATACAGCTTTATTTTGTAAATTAAGGTGGTGGTGCACGCCTTTAATCCCAGCACTTGGGAGGCGGAGGCAGGTGGATCGCTGTGAGTTCGAGGCCAGCCTGGTTTACAGAGGGAGATCCAGGAAAGGTGCAAAGCTACACAGAGAAACCCTGTCTCGAAAAACCAAAAAAAAAAAAAGAAAAGAAAAGAAAAGAAAAAAAAATATTTTTTTTTTGGTGGGGGAGAGGGAGACTGGAGAGATGGTTCAGTGGTTAAGAGCACTGGATTTCCAGAGGACTTGGGTTTGATTCCCAGCACTGACAGAGCAGCTCAAAACTGTCTGTAACTCTAGTTCTAGGGGACGGACGGGACATCCTATTCTGGTGTCTGTGAGTACTAAACATGTGCACAATACAGAGACATACATGCAGGCAAAACACCCACACACAAAAATAAAATAACAATTATTGGTGTCTTTTGGGTACATGCCATGATAATAGCAACAATTATTATTGTTGTCGTTGTTGTTATTGGTGTGTGTTGGGTGCATTCCAGTGCTCAGGTGGAAGTCAGAAGACAATTTTGTGGTGCTGATTTCCTCTCCACCTGGACTTTGGGTTCCAGGAACCATATTCAGGTCACCAGTCTTGCACAGCACATACCTTTACCACCTAAGACATTGCACCAACCCAATTTTGTCATTTTCAGAGCTTTGTTACTTTTAACTATGGATAATTTAAACCAATGTTCAAATAGTGTTGGTTTTATCTTACAGGCGCCAATACATTTTCAAACATCTAGCTAGGTCTTTGACTCCAGTCACACCTCCTTCACTCTGTGCTGGGCCTGTACATTATCTGGGCAGACGGAATACCCCCAGGGAAAACTGGAATTGTTGTTTAGGACTTGTGAGCTTAGGGTAGAGAGTAAGTTACATCCAAAGTATGTTGAAATGATGTGGCCAACAGTCTCCAAGGTAAGAGGGAGAGAGTGCACACAAGAGAAGGTAAGCACACATAGCTTATCACAGATGCTCAGTCTTCAATAGTTTTGGTTCTTCAACCAACAAGAGAAGGATGCTTGTGGATTTACCAGAGCCTGAAAAGCAGTAAAATTAAGATAAACTTGTTTTTCCTAAAGTAAGGAATGGTGGCTCATGCTTTTTTAAAGTTGCAATTTGTGACATGCTATTCAGGTTTAGAACTTCTGATAATTGACATTGTCCAGTATTTGGTACTAGGATAAACGCAGTATGTGAGACAAACTTGTGAAAGACTGTTCTTGACCAACAGTTGAGAGTCATACCTTGCATTTGCAGACGATGGCACCTACCTGTGTATGTCAGATAGATGACACTAAGGAAAACAGCACCTGCAGCTAGTGAGACACCCAAAAAGAAAAGGGTCTGGAACTCCTGCTTTGTCAGCCGGTCTCTCAGATACTGCAAAAAAGCGTAAGCTTGCAGCAATGCAAAGACACCTAGTTAAAGAGAAGGCTCAGTGAATATCAACACAGCATTTTCCCAATGCCATTTCAACACTCTCACTCACAAAAGCTTAAAAAACCCTATAGCCTTCACACTAGAGACTAGTTATTTCATCTAGCCAACATTCCCTGTGTCACCTGATGGTTAACCTACCAATTAATGCACCTGAAAAAAATCCTGTTGTACATTTTCCCCAAAGTGATCAGAATGTACCAGACAAGTAAAGCAGTCAACTGTGCACACCGACATTATCATGCATCACCAATGATTTAAAACATAGTTATTTCTGTGCTGATGTGCTGGCTAGTTTTTTGTCAACTTGACAGAAGCTAGAGTTGTCTGAGAAGGGGGAAGCACAAGGGAAAATGACTCCATCAGAATGGCCCATGGGGTACTGTCTTGATTAATGCCTGGTGTGGGAGGACTCGGCTCACTGTGGGCAGTGTCACCCCTGAGAAGGTGGTCCTAGGTTGTATTGGAAAGCAGGCTGAACAAGCCATGGGGAGCAAGCCAGTAAGCAGCACCCCTCCATGCCCTCTGCTACAGTTTCTGCCTTGAGTTTCTGCCCTGATTTCCCTCAGTGATGGACTGTGAGCGGGCCACTTAAGCCAAATGAATCCTTTCCTCCCCAAGTAGGTTTTGATCGGTGTTTTATCACAGCAATATGAAGCAAAGTAAAACAGCTAACATTATTGAAGTCTCTTAGAAATCATGATATAAAGCAGCTAAAAAACTCATTTTAATGTCAACATAGAAGAAAAATGATTTCAAGGTCACACACATTTTAAGTAGACAAAACACAAAACACTTTACAACATCCTTTCATCTCAACTTCAAAAACTCTTGTCCATACCTGCAGCTGCCATGTGCTCGCTTGTTCTGATTGGTTGGAATCCCACAAAAGGTATCTGCATGGATAATATTAAACCCACAATGTAGAAAGTGCTATATGCTATAAAAACAAAACAGGAAACAAGGGTAATGTACTATTGCCATTAAGTACTTAATGTATAAATTTATTTATAAATCTTATTTTTAGAAAAGTTTTAACACAACTTAAGACTAGAATCTTGAAGTGACTGATTTGATATGTGATTGTTAGCCATGTTATAAATCATAAATATTCTATCCATTTTTTAAAGTATTATTTTAAGTGTTCTTTGTAGACCTCCTTAAATTTCAGAGACTTCCTTTCTAGCAAATGGAATCAAAGTTTTAAAAACTCACCATTAGTAATCATTCATGGGAGCCAAGAAACTATACACCTGCACGTGCACTAAGTAACTATCATTGCTGTGGTTACTAATCCAAAATTTCACAGTCTCACAAACACCTAACACCATCATTAACTTACCTGAGTACCTGCTAGTCTCAAAAGTGCTGAGTATTTTATGTCTTCCAGACAGTCTCCTAATTCTCTTTGTATAGAAGTTCAAGAGTTTAAAAAGGATGTACAACTGACTTTCTGCATGGCAGAAAATAACCCAGTCACAGAAGTCAAAGTCTAACATAGAGGCTGTTTGCTCTCCACAGTGGCCTCCTCAGCTTAGGTTGAGTCTAATGCACAGAACTGCTGAAGATGGATGATACTCTGTGTCAAAGATTGGTTTTCCACTTATATGACCACAGATCAAGATTAGGCAATCTGGCTAGAAAGTATTTGGAATCATTGAAAGTAAAATTTCACCAGAGTTGTAAAAGGCCTATCTAAAATAAGCTGATGTGAAAATATTATTCTATTCATAAACCTTATTTATATCACTTTTATAAATGTACTTACGTTCAGTTTTGGGCAAATAAACTACTATGAAAAGGGAATTCTAGGGTGCAGTGGAACAGAAGCTGTTACTCCATTACCTTTGCCTGCTGTGCTCATAGTATAGAGCATACACTTCATTTCTCCTTGCCTAATGTACTTTTATTTATTTACTTTTAAAAGAAGCCCATTTATAGAAGGTAAATTGCGAGCTATTAGTTTAAATGTTACAACTACTTCCCAAGTTGTCTGGTAAGTGATGACTACTGTGTTGGGAAGATAAGTTCATAAATTCTAATAGAAAGGGCCAGAACCTGTAAGCAACATTTCTAAAGACTTAAGAGCTAATGAAGGCCACAGCTCCGCCATCCAACCAAAGTGAACTTTGCAGACACACTTATGCTGCAGTGGTATTGCCCTTTGTGAGATACTCAAGTAAAATCCAAGCTATGACAATTTTGAATCTGCTTATGTGGTCAAGGGGCCTTTTAGTAAGTTTCTTTTACTAATTAATCTGTGTTGAAGCCTTGACACAGAGTCAGAAGCAGAACGAGGGAGGAAAAAAGGCAACAAGGTTCACAATGCTACCACGTGACCTCCAAGTATGTAAAATCAAATACTTCAGGTGATCTGTAACATCCTTCCCCACATCAGAGCCCCAGATACACTACGATCACTATGCATTCTACAGTGTGGAGCTGAGAAATCAAACCCCAAACATGAACACACACACAGTCACCACCAGGAAAGCTTGTAGGAGTGAAGAGCTTTTATCAATGAAGCCTGCACACACCAAAAGTGCAATCACTTCAGTCTGGGCTCTCTTAGAAACACAAACACGGAATTCAGCAAGGCTGACAGGATTTGGACTAAATAGACAATACAAACTGAATTAAAAAGTAAACAATATCTTTTTAAAAAATCGAGAAAATTAGGTAGCAAAACCACCTTACAACGAATGGTTAGAGACTCCTGAAGTGTTTACAAGTTGTGGAACCACCCAAACTTATGATCACCCCCCAAAGAAAACCCTATGTCCATTACACATCTGCTTCCTGGTTCCCTTCTTTCCAGAGCATGGCAACCACAAATCTGTGTCTGTCTCTAGAGTCCTCCTTTTTTAACAATAAAAAGTGAGAGCCTCTATCTACCCCATCTGCCCACCAAAGTACATTCTTCAGGTTTTATCACAAGGGGTATATTGGAACAAAGGAATACACACACACACACACACACACACACACACACACACACACACACACA
>CABHPR010130790.1:12859-30073 GCA_902168415.1 Peromyscus melanophrys
ACACACACACACACACACACACACACACACACACACACACACACACACACACACACACGGTCTGTATTTGGCAATATAAGCATTTCAGCTGTTGTTTGTTTGGTAACCCAAATGAAACAACTTCTTAGGGACTGTTCACATTCATTTTCAGGAATATTAAAAAAAGGAAGACTACATTTTCATGCCAACTTCACAGACATTCATTGTCATCAGTAAGGAGAAGGAAACATCCAGTGCTGGGTATGTGGCCCAGTGGTGAAGTGCTTGTCTAGCTCTAGGTTCGATCTTCAGGACTACAAAACACCCAAAGCAACCAAGTAACAAGACCCCAGTCTCTATGGAAACAAACACATTAGAGTTCAAGTTAAGAGTAAGAATGCCAAGAATGAGTCTGCAGGAAGGACAACCTAGACAGCTTAAAGCAGCAGAGTGGCGTTGAATTCTCATTACTTGGCTACTGTCAAACAAGTAATAGAAACTGATGCTACAGGTTTGAAAGGCTCCTGATCAGCTTCCTGCATGCACCTGCACCAGTGAAGCCAATCTGCTGGGACACTGCTGTGGTCCAGAGGACCGTTTTAAGACAGTTGGACCCACGCCGGCCAGAGCCTTAATAGTTTTCGATCACTGACTCTATGAAGGGTTCACACAGGAGAAATACACATCTCACCTCACAGAGCCCCTTCAGTACACAGGAAACCACTTCTACCAGATCAAGTTTGGGACTGCTGACCAAGCTACATACAGGGCCAAACATCAAAAGTTTACCTCACTTAAAGATACTGTGCTCCCTGAATTTGTAAAATAGCACACACATCTCAGTATCTTAATTGACATTTACAAATTTACATTTTAAAACAAAGTGGAAAATCAGATTCACTTGAATAGAAATAAATGAAGAAATTAGATTCTTAAGAATAAACACAACCTCCATCCACTGTAAAAATAAAAGCATGTTTTTCTCCAGACTATATGACAGCACCCAATAGTGTGTTTTCAAAAAGAACTTATATCTATGATAGTCAGGACATTTTAAGAATAGAAAATCCTATTAAGATCAATCCCATCTAGCCTCTAGGTTACAGAAGTTGGTAAAATCAGATGGATACATGTAGTTAGTACTTGTGACAGTGGTAGGGGAGGGCTTATGCAAGCAGGAGCTTGAAGAGTAGTGTAAAAGGTGCACTGCTGTGTTCTCACAGGACCTCAGCAGTGAAAACCTGCACCACCAATTCTTCCCACAACTCCTAGAGGAACCCTGACCAAACCACTACCCCACCTAGTAGTACAACTTCCTACCTAGCTACGACGACCTATTTCTTAACTCTTTCTACTATCCCAAAGAAGTAAGCTCTAAGAAACACACAACCCGATAATACTGTAAATCACTCATTACATCATAAAAATGCTACCACACTGCCATCCTGTGGAAGCACAGCTTCTGGCATTCATTGCTGCAGACCATGCTTCTGATATGTGAGAAAAATTGCCCCCAAACAGTTGGACTGAGTCACGTGTACAGTTTCTTTTCACTCAAAGGAAGAAAAAAACCTCTGATTAGAGACAGAACTCTGCAGAAATCCTTCTCTAGTTTCTACTCCAAATCCTTGACTCCCAAGGCATAGGGGTAGTGAAGCTGTGGCTAATGCGAAGTTGTACTCCAG
Organism: Peromyscus melanophrys; assembly: GCA_902168415.1. Taxonomy (NCBI): domain Eukaryota; kingdom Metazoa; phylum Chordata; class Mammalia; order Rodentia; family Cricetidae; genus Peromyscus; species Peromyscus melanophrys. Next base: position 14,524 of record CABHPR010130790.1, read on the forward strand.
CTCCACTGAGACCTCAAGGGCTGATGGAGCTCTTGCTGCTCTCACTTCAGCACCACACTGACAGACAACCTGGCAGTACTCTCTATACATCTTTTACACTGGAGTGCCAAAGCATGCATGTGGAGGTCAGAGGACAACCCACAGGTCTTCACCTTCCTCCTTAAGACAGCATCTCTTGGCTGCTGCAGACCCCAGTGCCTGGTTTATGGGGCTACCATGTTTGCTTCACATGGGTTCAGGTCCTCCTCACACGGTGCCCATCTCCATTTCCTCAGCCCACTTCTCTGTTTTAAGTTACTACAACTCTTCTGCAAACTTAGAGAAGGGTCTGTGAACACACAAACTCATTAACATTAACCCACTATTAAACCCTGTCAGCCTTTCTGATTACTTAATCTCTTGGACAATGTTTAATGGGAATGGCTAACAAAACATCCTTCTTCTGTCGGACAAGATACAGAAGAGAAAGACCTTGCAATTCAATCAGGTTTACTAGATTGCTAACACAATTAGAAGTTTGTAAGGATTTTGAAAATAAAGTCACCATGCTACTCTGTGAGCACTTCAGTTACTGAGAGTTTTGGTCAGTACTCAGGGTAAAGAATGGTGAGAAAGCAGTAACAGCAACAGAGGGCAGCAAGAAAAACAGCTCTTCTGACCAGCAGGTACAGAACGTGAGAGCTCTTTCCCAGGGCACTGCTCACAACCACAGAGCATGTCACGGCAACAGACATTTTACAAGCTCCAAACTTGTAATGGCAGCACGAAACGACTTATTCAAAATACTTGGAACAGAGACAATCACACTTTCAAATGGAAAAATCTATCTTCTGCTATTACCTAATAGGAAGTTAAGGATAAGTATCTAGAGGAAATTCATCCAGATTTAAATTCTAGTTCTGGGCTGGAGAGATGGCTCAACAGTACTGGCTTTATCTTTACCTTCCAAAGGACCTGGTTCAATCCCCAGCACCCAAATGGTGGCTTACAACTATCTGTAACTCCAGTTCTAGGGATTTGATGTCCTCTTCTGGTCTCAGTAGGCACCAAGGCATGCACATGATAAGGACATACACGTAGACAACACAAAATAAAAAATGCCCAAAATAAAATTAAAAATAAAAATAAGTTTAAAATTCTAGTTCTGTCTTGCAGAAACAATTCATTAGTGCTGACAAATATTAATATTAATGGACAATACTAGACTAAAAGGATATTATAAATACACTGTGTGAACATTATAGAAAGAACTCATGAAATCTATACAACTTTTCTCTTGAGACAAGGTCTCACTATGTAGTCCTGGCTGTCCTTAACTCACAGAGATCTGCCAGCTTCTGCCTCCAGATTTCTGGGATTAAAGGCGTGTGCCCACCACACCTAGCTAACTCTAGGTAAAGGACTCAATCCTGTGACTCAATCACTCCTGCAGCTATGTAATAACTAAACCTAGTATGTCAAAAAGTACAACAGACAATTACCAGCAAACATAATTTACAAATGAATAAAACAGATTTAAAAGGACAAAACTACTAATTTATTCCACTAAAAATCATTTAGGATTTTCCTTTGCTTTTGTTTAGAGAAGGTCACAATTTTAGCCTGAAGTTCACTGTGAGCAAGGCTGACATCAAACTCTGGGCATTTCTGCCCTCAGCCTCCCAAGTGTTAGATTTAAGTGAGCCAGAACACTAGCCTATCTACTGTAAGCAGGCGCTTAAACAGACTTAAGTATTCAGTTTAAGGCTCCTAGCTTCTACACCGGAAGTGCTCTGGACCAACATGACAGGTGTGGTTCTCAGGAAGACTGGGTTCATCTATGACAGCACCAAAACATTCTCCTACTTTTGTTTAGTTTGTAAATAAGAAAGACCCTTGCTCTACATGTCTTGAGTCGTAAGACAGGAAGATACTGACAGACTAGTCTTTGTAAATTAAACCGTAATACTTGAGGGAAACGCCCAACAACCCCTAATGTATCCACTTAATACAACACATTTATGAAAAAGGGAGCCTCAGAAACCTTCAGTCCCTTCAAGCCATGGGTGCACAGTGGCTCTCCCCTGGAAAGTGCTTACTGTAACACTGAGGACCTGTAAGCAAATGAAAAGTCAAGACAAAACTCTCTGGAATCCAGGTAGCACTGCTGTTGGTCTGGTTCATTCACCATGAAGGCAGAACTCAAAACAGATCATCACTGCTAAAGGGATCAATCTAGGAAGCATTAAAATCACTTTATGCTTTTACAGACACACCAATCATGCAAATAATGGATCTAGTTTATAGAATGCAAGAGCAATCTCCTATCTTGGTAAATCTTTACCTGCCACAAATATAAAACAATACATTTTTTTAAAAATCAATTTCAATATGTTGGACCAAAAGCACCAAAATTATTGGATAGTAATTAAACAATTTAAACAAATATAGTCAGAAAATAGCAGTACAAATATTAAAGTATTATCCCAAATAATCTATGGTAGTAAAAACGTACTCCTAATAAACAATCAGAATATGAGAGTCAGAGTAAGTGGTGCAAACGTGTGTTATTTAAGATAAAATTCAAAGCTGTTATGAGAACCACTGACCACTATCCTACAGTGTGCCTGTCTCTGCCAAATACAAAAAAAAATAGGTAATTACTGCTCTTGATCCTATGAGCTGTTTACTATAGTATAAGCTAGTTTTAAATGAATAAAACTTTCTTACATATTCAAGACTGGCAAACCTCCTACTTGTCAGTACTGGGACTACATGCACGTACCACCACACATAGCTTCTAATTAATAGGCTTTACCAATGTCTTGTTACCTATAGAACAAATCACCACAAAGAGCCAACGGATTACTTCAATATTTTACATTTCTATCTTATAAATTTCAAAAGCAACCAAAAACTCTATAGTTCAGAAATAATTATTTTAAGTCACTTTGCAAAGTCTTAGCTGATGTGTATCTCTCATTGAGAAAAAAAACAATCATACACCATGTTTAACCTTGACATTTTATATCTAAGTTCTTATCAACTCTAACATAAATGAAATTCTTTTGATAAAGTAGCACAGGTTTTATATGAGACATCTATGCTCTTTTGCTGTTTTATCAACTAACCACATCCCTACATGGGATGTCCTACTACATAATGCTCCTACCCACCCCTCTTTCCCCAAGACCTTGGAACAGGCCAGCTCACTAATAAATACAGTGTTAGTACAGATAATCAGAACCAATCACATAAACTATTTCTACCTGTTATACTTCATGTGACCACCTGAGGCCTGTTTCTGACCATCCCTCCCCCACTTTCTACTTCTTGTGCTTTTGAGAAGGGTCTCGTGCAGTCAAGAAGGGCAAGTTCAACATAAACAAGTACTACCTTTTCATGGGTGGACAATACAGAGCAAACAGGAGTCTTTTTACTGAGATCGAGCACTGGAGGTAGAACACTCACCTATGTAGACTCTCTTGCTGTACCTCTGCATCAACAGCAGCACAAACACATGGAGAGGAATAAGGTTGATGATAAACACATAGCCTCCCCACGCAGAGACCTATGGGAAAAGAGAGGCTTAGACACATGGCTTCCCTCACTTCCTAAAACAGGTATGTCTCATTTGTCATGACAACCTAAACATGAGAAAATGCAACACTGGGATTTTTAGCAATTTTCCTAGGTAGCATATATACATAACATAGTTCTCATTTTTTACTGATAAGTCAAATAACATGATCTCATAAACCCAGTAAGCTTTTTTAAACTCAAGAGAATAGATCAAGATAAATGTTATTTCATAGGAAGGCTAAGAACATCATATAATTATAAATTGGCAGAAACTAGGCTGTCCTGAAAATGAGTTTTAGAATATAAACAATAAGTTTTTAGACTAGAACAAGCAGCTTTTATTTAATCTATGATGATCTATTTACTGAAAGAAAGTTCACTGAGCTGAAGAACAATGAATTCTGGCACTGGTTAACAATTCAGCTGAAGGGGCACTCACACCCCCTGGTCACACTGTGGGGTTCTTAACAGTGCTGACTGGCTGCAGCCTCAAGATGGATTACAAGTGAGAACTTTATTTAAAATATAATATATATGTCTTTGACTTATATGTATGCACATTTTTAAAATCAGAATAACTATGGCCACTCAAGTCTAAATCAATATTTTTAAAAGCTAATGTTCATTCTCAACCACTACAATGGATTGACTTTTCATATGCTCAGAACAGATAAGAAGCTCTTTAGGACCAAAGCTCATCAGCATGTTCTAATTTAGTTAGAGGCTGAAAGATTCTTTGGCTATCAAGTCATCTTATAAGGACATGTGTTAGCACACAAAAATAGTTCAAAGTAACTTCTAAGGACCTACCATCAGTTTGTAATATATAAACACCTGTTTACTGCTTAGTCACATGAATTCTCCCCTCCCCCATACACACCAAAACCCCAATGTTACCCTGAGCTTAAGCATCAAGCCCTAAGAGGCCCCTGGATATTCCTAACATTGAAAGCGACTTGCTAGCGAGCCGGAGAGGTGGCTCGTAGCGCCCGGCCTGTGGTGGCAGAGGTGGCGGGTTTGGTTCCCGTGAGTGCCTGATGAGTGGATGATGTCATGATCGAATGAATCAATCAATCAGAACAATGATCGATCAATTAATCGGAAAAAAAAAAAAAGAAAGTGACTTGCTTAAGCACAGGGTACAACACGCACTCCAGGCATTAACCAATTTAGAAGGACCACAGAAAACTAACACACCTATTTATTATTCTATGTATTATTCTATGTAATTAGTTTTAACAATCAGTTTAAATAATCGTTAATTTTCACATAAAAAACTACATGGGCTATTAGGTGAAAAAGAGGCAGAAGTGTAAAAAAAGAAAAGTAATATTGAACCCTAACCCTGAGAGGTCTATTTAAAAATGATGAGGTAGCTTATGGGTTAACACAGATTGCATGAGCAATGCTTGGGTAATGGCTGTATGGAGTTCAGCCAGAATCAATATGCCACCTCATCTCTGTCCACTCACAGACAGACAGACCAAAAGCAATCCGAATGCCTGTCTCACGCTTTAAAGTGGTCTTGCTCACTCATTCTTTGCATGCTCTTTTACTCTGGGGTTTTACTTCCTTCTTTTCTGGCCTATCCACCACAGAAAATTTTCATCACTTTAAGGAATGCAAAGAGAACATTAAGTCTCCCTCTTCCTTCCGTCTTCTCAGGTAACCTTCCCTTGGGAGAGTTTTTTCACCAAGTGCCCTTATTTCTCTGGCCTTCCCAACTTAGTGATGAACAGATGATGTGTATTTTTATAACTCATGATTATGTGACCATTAAATGGTCAATTCCAATAAAGGAAAACTAGCTTTTAGTTAAATATTTAAAACTATTTGAATGTTAATCAGAAGCTAAATTCATCTAAACATGGTTCTATGCTCTGTATTTGACAGGTAAAGTTTCTTGTTCTTTTTAGTTTGTAATGTAATACTTGTCCATAAAATGAAAAACACAGGAACAATAAAAATATATTTAAATTCAATTCTAGATGTCATTAACAAGTTAAAATCTAAATTTTAGACATTCAATGCTAAGAACACCTGATTTGTTTCACTTGCTTATAATAAATACCGAGGACTGAATTATCAGCTCTCAACAAAACGCATGTCTCTCCAGCACCAGGGCGTGAGGACCGCAATCCAGGTACACACTGAGCAGAGTCCAACACCAACCTCAGACAGGAGTGGGAAGGAGAGGGTATGGAGAAAGGAGCTGCTCTTGCTGCCCAGAGCCCTTAGAGCAGTGCCAGGCACGGATCTTACCATGTAGAAATACGACAAGCAGCAGCACATCGTCCAAAACACAGACCCAGTTTTCACAGACTTTACCTAAAAACAACAAAAGCAAATCCCATTGTAAAATGTGTATGAAGACAGTTAATCATCTAAAAGGTACTGAGTGAGGACTGAGGCTAGGCCATCCCAGCTGACTTAAAATAATTTTCAACACTGAACAAGGCACATTTTAATAACTGATTCTCTTTTGGTTAGTTTTCAGTAAAAAGAACAAATAATGAGGAACAAATTACCCTTTTTATTTTCTGTCATGACATGGTTAACATCAACAAACTAGAGCCTTAAATAAATGTGTTCAGTGAATCTACATTTTCATATGGTTGATTTGCTAGACCTAATACCTTTATATTTCTTCACCTGAATACATGATCATATATATATATATATATATTCATATATATATTCTAAGCTTCCATTTTGAAAAACTTACTGTTACAATTAGAAAGTTTTAGATACCATAATCAATATTTTAAAATGTATATTGTTGAACTGTCTCCCAGAAGGCCCACTACATAAGCAAAATTCTCAGCAGTCTGAATTAGAAAGATTTCATGCAATAAATAAAAATTCAACTAATCCTGTCTTAAAAGTAGTAATTTCCAAATGAGTTATCAACTAAAAGAACAAACAGTATCTTCAAAATAACTGACGCAGACCTAAACACACGGTGCCCTAAGATGAACACCTAAGAAAACATGAGGACAAGTCCTATCACAAGGAACTCTCTAGTCAGAGTTCTATTTTACCTCTTGGTGCTGAGAGGCATGTTCAAATGTGAGTTAATTTCTAGGGATTCTTTACTTTTAAAAACAGGTTTTTAATAATACAGTACAGTTAACTTCAAATGATGCATAGACTTTGGTACAAAGTATGAAAACGAATACAGCAGAAGGAAGCAAGGAAGGTGGGGCTGGAGGAAAGAAAACATTTCTAGTTTATAGCACTCAGTGAGAATAAGGAACAAAGCATACAAAAATTTAAAAAGCAAGACAATGTCCTTTAGCTAACCTGAGACAATCCTTTGGAAGGGTGATCACAAAAAGAGGGAGTTATGGCAAAGTGTCCTTGCAAAAACCTGGAGCTAAAAAGACTGAAGTAACAGATACAAATGTCCTACAGAGGCAGAGCAGCAAGATGGGAAGAGAACTGAGTGCTCAGGGAGGTTTCTCTAAGAAAAGAAACTGAAAAGTGCCCAGAGAATGAAGTAGGCAAGAAAGCAGAGGACTGTCCTATAAGGCATGACAGCAGCACAATACAATGGTGCCAGTGGAGCAGACAGACAAACAGTCACCCAGACCTTGGCAGTGGAAAGCACACCAGGTTAGGTGTCTCAGGAGAGAGCTGGAGGAGTAGAGGGTATAGGTCCTGCCGAGGATGTAGGTGACTGTGCCACTAGGATCTGGCCTTTCTGTAACTCGGACTCCCATGCACTCTGACAGCCTTCTGCCTCCACTGGATACCCAGCATGCCACAGGCCACCAGTTTTCATCTCTCACCTGTCTACACTCCAGAGTGATTTACTTCAAACTGGTTCTGGTCTGCCAAGACACTGACCATCAAGGGTCCTAACCACCTTCCATGTTGTACTGCCTTGGGCACTGCCCCTATTACTACACAAGGTACACAGTTTCTTTCTACCACATTACCTGTGTATCACAGTTAATATTCTTGTTTATACAAGTTTTTTTTAAACTTTTTGTGACTATTTCTGTCTCCTCACTGAGCCCATATTATTATAATCTACGTTAAGAAAATCACAATGTATGTTATAGCCACTAAATACATTCCATAGACTTGCGTCTTTCTTTTGAGATAGGGTTAGGGTCTTACATAGCCCAGGCTGGCCCTCAACTTGCTACATAGCTGAGACTTGGCCTCAAACTCCCAATCCTCCTGGCTCTACTGTCCAATTGCTGAGATTACAGGTGGGCCACCATACCCAGTTTAATTCCATGTGCTTAAATTTCCTCAGGCTATAAAGCCAAATGGATAAGAAGTCAAAGATATTTATCAGTGTTGACAAAAAAAAAACCTTGCTAGACTATGCTGATACATAATTAAGTCTTCCTCCAACTGAGGATAAAGATACAAGATGAAAGTTTCAAAGTACAGTTTGAGATCATATGGTATAGCCAGGCACTGAGTATCTAATGGTTCTCTGAACGTCAACAGCAGGAAAAGGCTTTGGGGGTAAACTACATGAAGCCTTGGAAGTGGCAGGATTTATACAAAACTTTCAGATATGATGCAAGGTATCCAGTCAACAGTTCATAGTGGATCTAACAGCAGCAACCCAGATGGAGGGTTATGAAACTTTACAGGTACATGCCTGTAAAACATAATCCATAGAAGGTTAAGGTGAAACGTGATCTTTACTATATTTAAGATGTAAAGGGCTTAGAGAGATGGCTCAGTGGTTACTGCTCTTGTAGAGGACTGGAGTTTGTTTCCCAGCACATATGGAAGCTCACAATCATCAGTAACTTACAGCTCTAGGTGATGTGACAGACTCTGCTAGTCTCCATGGGCACATACCCACAAGATACAATTAAAAAAAAATTTTTTTTAAAGGACTTAAAAGGCATAGTAATAACAGAAGTGGCTCCACATGGGGGTAGGGAAGGTATATGTCTTAGAAATGATGACAGTATATCCCAGATGATGTGACAGAGGTGAACAGCATGCATTAAGTTCTATGAAAACAAAACCAGAGTAAGAGAATCTTCCTGAAAGAGCATCAAGGTTTCAAAGAGGCATGCCTTGAGGGACTATAGTAAGGAGGGGACATAACATCACCTCCACTATCTCAAAGCAACAAGAGAGGTTCCAGTGGGTGAGGGAAGACACAGGGAGGGGATATGCAGGCCACGCTCCGGAGCTGCTTTTATCCCACAGGTAGTAAGGACAGGTAAGAGGAGAGTCAGAAGTCCTTCACTGGGGTTCTAGTTTAGAATGGATGTGGATGGACAGAAACGGTGATGGTCAAGACCAACTCGCTACTGGATCTAAACTGAAGGGGGAAAACCAGTTTCCTGGGGAGGTCCACAGATAGCCCGTATGGGGATTTGGTTTTGTAATTTGGTCTTTGACAAGCTGGTATCAAATGCTCGGTGGAAATAATGTGACAGGCTCACTATGCATAAGCACTGTCTTACCTTTAAACTGCTTCGCTAGCAGACAAGTTGAAAGGACTAAGCTTGAAACAAACAAAAACGTAAGATGGGAGAGTAAGTTTCAAGACCAACTGGAGTCACTCTAGTGGAAAACAAAGACAATGATACAGAAGTTAAACTGCCACCAAACTGAGAAGTTTTTAAATAGTCATGAGATCACCAGTTTATTTGCTGAATTCTCAGTTATATGCCATTAAATGTGGTTTTACGTGTGCAAAGCCCTAGGTTTGATCCTAGCATCAGAAATAACATTTTCTTCCAAAGCTAATTGAAATTGAAATTTTTATCAGTTAAAACTTTGACATGAGATATGTCTGGGTTAAAGGGATATGAAGTTTCAGAGATTATTCACTCAAGGCAAAGAGAAGGAAAAGACCGGAACCAAAACAGTTTAAAACAACCATGTCAGGACTGGGGGTGGGGTGGGTGGGTAAGCTCAATGGTAGAGCGCTTGCCTAGCACACATGAAGCCCCAGGTTCAATTCCACACACACACACACACACACACACACACACACACACACACACACACACACACACACACACACACACACACACTTGCATAAAATAACCATTTCAGTGTACATGGAATCAACCAAATGAACAAACTGAGAATCAAGGTCTTCGTGTCGCGGGTGAAAGTGGAATTGAATCAGAAATCAGCTGGTATATTGCCCCTGGACTCACTGCAGAATCAGAGTGGTAAGCATGCAAACAGCTTTGCCAGCTAAAAGTAAACCCTGAACACATGAGGCCATCTACCACTCTGCTCATCCAAAGTTCTAAGAACAGTTAGGACAAGCAGACTAGTTAGAAACCAATGACATGAACCTGGAATGAAAATGCCATCTGAGATAAGGTCATTCTTCATCTTCACTGAGAAGACACACACCTAAGCTTGGGAAAATTATCAGAAGATAACCTGCAACTTTGAAGGTATTCATCACACACCAGACTAACCAATTGTGTGCAAAAGCTTAAACATACACTCCACCTTTGGCTGACATACATTTATGTGGACAGGGGTGATCATTAGGAAGCTAAATTAAATTACAAAGATTAGAAATAAAAATAACAGTAAATATATCAGTATAAAACACCAGAGTTGCCAGCTTTTAGTTTAGGTTTAATAATCCAACATAACCAAAGGGGTAAAAAACAAACAAAAAAAAAAAAGAAAGAAAAAAGAAAAAAAGAAAAGAAAAGAAAAGAAAAAAGAAACAAAAGCCAAAGTTATAGCACTAGCTACATTGCCCCACTTCCACCAAGTATACAGAGACAGGAAAGGATGCTCCATGTTTGGGGAGAAAGAGAGCAGTCAGCAGAAACTAGACCTGAATGGGCCTCGGTGTTCAGACTTCCATCAACTATTATAAATCAATGAAGATACATGTTTTTTAAAAATGGAAATGTTTCAACAGGGAGCTTCAATAATGCAGTAAAATATGTACATTTCTGTACTACTGTGAAGAAACTAGAAGCAACTAGAAATTTGAGAGCAGAAAAGCACAATAAAACTACATGGCCCAGGCTTAAGAGCAAATTTGAGATGGCACAGGCATAAATGAACAAGAAAACTCATCAATTAAAACCATCTTAATAAAAAAAACAGAAAAATTCCAGAAGAGACTAAAGAGATGGGGGAGGGCATTTTGAAATCATAACTTGCCAAATTTTATGGTGAACAATCTAGAGAGCCATGAACCCCAATAAACCACCAAGTATAATAAATAAAAGAAAACCAAATAAATTAGACAAAGAGGAAATTCTGAAGAGGAAAAGAAAGGAAAAAAAATATGGCTACAATGCTTATTAGCTGATCTCTCATCAGGAAGAAACAAAGCATCATCCTTAAGAAAAAAATTATCATTAAAACATGAACCAGGCTGCTGGGTGTGGGGGTACAGGCCTATAATTCCAGCACTTGGGAGGCAGTGGCAGAAGAATAAGGAGTTCAAGGCCAGTCTCAGTCATATAGCAAATTTAACACCAGCCTGGGCTACCTGAGACCCTGCTACAACAGAACAAAAGCCATCAATTTGTGTGTGTGCGTGTTACATATATGACATGTGTTTGCATACACATACACAATTATCTGGATTTTTCGACTGGTGACACACATGCACACATACATATATGATGACAATGGCATAAGAGAAAAACAATGGCACTTTGTTTTTGGATCCACACTGCTAAAATGTACTAGAATTATCTTAGTAATAACCTAAGGCAGATTGTACTAAGTTGAAGATGCATAGTGTAAGCTGAAAATGCAATGTGTAACCACTACACACAATAAAGTTTTTTTTTAAATTAGAACAATTAAAATTAAAAATATACTTTAGCAGATAGAAAGCTACTATATTACAAATACAAATCAAACCACGGAAAAGGCTGTGCTAAGTGTGAATTCACCAAACACTCTAATCAAAGAGGCAGAGTTGGTCAGGACAGATTTGAGACCCAACTACAAAGTCTTTTAGAGTTGAAACGTTTGAATTTAAAGCTTATCCAGGGTTAAGTCTTTTCTGAACGATAAGAAATCAATATAATTGGGAAGGTAATTAACCCAAAGGCTGGATAAACCTTAGCCAGGCTAACCAACTAAAGAGGGAGGATACAAAATGGTAAAAGCAGAGATAAGAGACATCATTACAGACTATACAGAAATGATAGAGACTTGGGAATAACTTGTTCAGACAACAAATCAGACAACTGAGATGAAATAAAAGTGGTTCAAAATAGATACATATTACCAAATTACTCATGAAGAGAAAGATCAGATCACAACAATGACATTAAAAAGAGCAATTAAAAATCTTCCAGGTCCAACCGTGAATTCAAAGTTAAGTAAAAAACAATGGCAATCTCATAGAAACTTTTTTCAGAGCATTGATGAGAAAATATTCCCTAACTCATCAGAGAAGCCTTCTGCAAACCTAATATCAAAATCAGACAAAAACAATCCAAAAAACCACTGGTCAAGATTTCTCACCAACTTATATACACATATAAATTTAAATATAAATATTACGTAATTAAATATTATGAAATAAAACGCCTAACAAATGTACATAATATAAACACAGCAATATGCACAAGGTTGTACACTGTTAGCAAATTTTATCTCATGAAACAAAACTGTTTTAACATTTGAAAGTAAACTAACCCAGTGATCCCCTGTTTGGGTAATTCTGAATCTTGGGGAACATTTGGAAATGTCTGGAGGCACTTTTGGTTGTCACAACAAGGAGACCTACAGAGTGTATAGAGGTAAACATGACACAGCAAAAGACTACCCCAACCAAAATATTAATAGTGCAGAAGTTAAGAAAACATGACTATAACAAAGGTCAAAAAATGTGATCAACCTCAAGAGGCAGAAAACAAAAATCTGAAAACCAAGGAAAGCTTCATTAAACTATAATAAAGAACAGCGAACCTACTATCATATGGGTACTTTTCTGAATGCTTCCATCTACTTAAGTCAGACCAAGTGAGGGCATCCATTGTCCTTGCTTCTGATATTCAACACTGTGTTGAGATTATAGTCAGTACAAACCAGAAAGGAAAACAGGTACACACATTGGAAAGCAAAAGGCAAAGCTAGCCTTTTTACTTGGGGAAGGGCAGATAACATGACCTTGATATGTTTAAAATCTTAGGAAATCTAAAAGCAAACAGAAGTAAAGTTAGCACATAAGTTTATCACAGGACACATGGTCAATACATAAAAATTTCCATTACACAGAACTTATTTACTATGACATGATACTAAAGAAGCTAGTTAGTCAACAAGGTAAGTGTGGTCTGTAGGATCACTGGAATAGAAAAGACTCAGCAATAAACCCATCATTATGCTTTCTTTGGATCAGGACAAGGTCAGGATGTCCTCTCCCACCACTTCTATTGGACACAGTACTATAAGTCCTAGTAAATCCAACAAGACAAGGAGGAAAGAAAAGGGACGCAGACTCCTAGGAAGAAATAAAGCTGACCTTTTAAAAGATGGCACGACTGTCTAACAGAGAAAATTTCAAGGAATCAAAACAGCCACTGAAACCACTAGTTGAACCAGACACACAGCAGGATACAAGAGTAATTGACACCTAATATTTAAATACACAATAACCCTTCAATACAGTACATATGTTAGTTCATAAAAATGAATTTTAAAAGAGTATGTATAGAATGTATAAAGAGAAAACCAGCAAACTTTGATGAAAGAAACCAGAAGATTTTTAATATAGAAATATTCCATGTTTATGTTAGGAACTCAATATAATCAAATGTTTTTGGTTAAAAAAACAAATTAATTCAAAGTCTGTATAGAAAGGCAAATACTCAAAAGAGCTAACATGATATTAATAAAGAGAAATAAAATCACAGGGATGATATTACCTGAACTCTAAGACTTACAAGACAGTCAAAGGACCACTGACATAAACAAAAGCTAGGGGTCTAGAGAGGCTCAGCAGTTAAGAGCACGTACTGCTCTTGCAGAGGCCCCGCCCGGCTTCAGTCAGTTCCCAGGACTCCTGGAGACTCAAAACTAACTGCCAGTAACTCCACCTCCTGAGGACCCCAATGCCTTCTTCCAGCCTCCTTACATATCTGCATTCATGTGGTACACACACACACACACACACACACACACACGCACACACGCACGCACGCACGCACGCACGCACGCACACACACACACACTAAAATTTTTAATTAAGCTAGACAGTTTTTAGAAAAGAAGGTAAAATTTACTTACAGCCTAGACACACAGAAAAGACACATCCCATGCAATCCTGAGCTGGTCTCTTCCATAATGTTCAGAGTCAGTGAGAACCCAAGTGAGTCCAGACAACTCAGGTCTAATCAGAGCTTTTCTCCAAGAATCTTAAAAATAACTTTACTCCCAGAAATTACAAGGTCCTTTGTTACCAGAACAAGTCAATATTCATAATTTTCTTAAAATAAAAATTGTAAGAGTGGTATGCTTGTATGTGTATCTACATATATGTATATTCACCCCTAGATCTAAGCCCAGTACGTATGTGTGTGTGCGCACACATGTGCCTATTATGAAGCCCTTGGCTCCAGCTTCAGCACCACATAAAACCAGGTGTGGTGGCACATGTCTATAAAATCAGCACTAGGAAGGTGGAGGCAGGAAGAGCGAAGTTCAAGGTCATCCTAGACTACACAAAGTAAGAAACATCAGAGATGAATATTTTAAAGGTAAATCCAATGTAATTGCCTAAATAACATTCAAGTACTGAGTATCCACAAGTTCATATACTGTGACCAGTAAATATCTTACTAAGCAGGCGATAAAGAACACTCTATTATCACAGACAGGTCTATTAGAAACCATGGCTTTATATCTATAAGCATGGGCTATCTTGTTTAAGCTCACAGTACTAACAGACTTGTGGAAAGAGAATCTTGTATCACCTTAACAACAAGGAGAGAAAACTCCCTCAGCAATCTCTAAAGTACCAAGCTTTCTTAAGTTACCAGGCAGCTAAAGTAATGAAGCAATGAATATGCAAGTATTAGGATAGCTAAAGACCCCAGACACACAAGCAGCCTCACACTGGTTGCCATGGCAAAGATTTGGAGGGGCTCAGCCTTAGCAACATTGTTAGTCACATGGAAAATCAGAAAATACTGGACTTGAAGCAGGGTGAAGCTCAGTGGCAGAGTGCATGCCTGGCATATACAAGACTTGGCCCTCAGCATAATAAAAAGGAGGAAGGAAAGAGAACTTTTAAACGAAAAATTAATGATGGAATGGGATGTAATCAGTGATAGGATGCTTGTGAGCATGTGCAAGGACCTGATCTCCAGAACTGAAGAAAGAGACAAATCAACAAATCAAAATAGAGTACAGAAATTGATGAAATCCTTGTGTATTTGTTCAAAATGCAGAAAAAAAAAACTGGACACAAACATTTACAGTACCATCATTTATAATAGCCAAAATTTAAAATAACTAAAGACTGTCTAATGTACTATGATACAATGAAATATTATTCAACTTAAAAAATACATGAAGTATCTATTTATAACACAACATGGATTAACACTGAAAAGTCTGTTAAGGGAGGAAAAAAACCTAGATTTAAAAAAAAGGTCAATATATATTATATTCTTTTTTTTCCTTTTTTCTTTTTTTTTTTTAATTTCTCTGTGTAGCTTTGCGCCTTTCCTGAAACTCACTTTGTAGCCCAAGCTGGCCTCGAACTCACAGAGATCCGCCTGGCTCTGCCTCCCAAGTGCTGGGATTAAAGGCGTGCGCCACCACCACTGCCCAGCAAAAAAAAAATTTTTCTTTTGATTTTTTGAGTATATTATATTCTTCACATGGAGTTCACGTAAACTCAAAGGAAAAGGCAGATTGCTGCTTATGGAAAATAGAGGAATGAGAAGTTTATGACTCAAGATGGATACAAAACCCAATCCAAAGTGGACCAAAACCCATTAATCCAAGACCTGAAATTTTGAAAATGCTAGAGAAAAAAAAA
>CABHPR010130791.1:990-15904 GCA_902168415.1 Peromyscus melanophrys
GAGAGAGAGAGAGAGAGAGAGAGAGAGAGAGAGAGAGAGAGAGAGAGAGAGAGAGAGAGAGAGAGAGAGAGATTAGAACAGCGGGGGCTAGCTGAGCTCTTGGATAGAGTAGTGCCTGCCTGCAGTGGGTATTACCTTAGACTATGTCATGGTATGAGAGAGTGTATTCATCCCTGGTCCATCATCCTTGGCACGTCAGTAGGATTTGTACTTCTGTTGCCTCTACCTAGAGCCTGAGTACAAGATGCACTAACTACATAGCTTCAGTAGAAAAAAATTTTAAAAAGATAAACAGTCAGTTAATTATTTTACAAATAAATCCCATCAAAGAGACATGGCTGATTTTCTCTAATTGAATTTTTCATATTGACCTAATTGGAATTTTAATATAATTGAACCAAAGAAAGATTAGGAAGATATTGGGAACTTCAAAACATTTTAAAATCATTTTTTGAGAGATAAGGGAGGAAGGAAGTAAATCTTTATCAGTCAATGAACTTTGATGTTAATATGGAATGCAGTGCAGAGCAGGAAGCTGGCTCCATCAACATTTGCACTTGAGCAACATTCAAACTCTGAACAAAAAATATCTTGTTATGGGATATTTGTACATTGTGTAAAGATGTATTTCTGTGATTGACGTGTAAAAAAAAATGAACAGCCAATAGCTAGGCAGGAGGTATAGGTGGGACTTCCGGGCAGACAGAGAACTCTGGGAAGAAGAAAGGTAGGATTCACCAGCAAAAAAATGGAGAAGAAACAGGAGGTATAGGATAGAAGAAAAGTAATGTCACGTGGTGAAGTGTAGATTAGTATAAATGGGTTAATTTAAGTTATAAGAGTTAGTGGGACAAGCCCAAGCTAAGGCCAAGCTTTCATAATTAATAATAAGTCTACATGTCATTATTTGTGAGCTGCTGGCCCAAAGAAAAGTCTGACTAGAAGACCTAATAGTACAAACAAATATACATGGTTTAAGGGGTAAAATATCATAACATCCTTAACAGTTGGGTTTAAACTTGAACCAAAGCCCTAAGAATGTTCTGAAGACTTTCATGTGAACTCATTTGCCTGAGCACAAAAACCAATTCAGCACTAATAAATCTAACTAAATATAAGCCATAATAAGTTCATTTGAAACAATATCTTTTTGAGGCAGTAAGTCATTGGCAGCCATCCCAAAGCTATAAAATTAGCGAAATAAAAATTGTAATAAGACAGAAAATGATAGGCAATAACTTTACAAGTGTCAGATTCTAAGAAGTAGGCACATTTGAAAATTTTGCTATTATTAACACAAATGCTGTCCAATGTCAAATTAAAGGAGCCTAGTCATGGTCACTAGAGAAGATAAGTGAGTAAAGCCAATAAGTGAATTCCATGAGCTGAGTTTGTCATTGTCTGACTCCAACATTAACAAATATGATTAAATTTGATAAATAGGCATTAGTGTATGGCATGTATGAACATCAAAGCAAATGGTCATTACATGTAATAGTTTACACTGATTCTAAACATTGTCACTACACTGTGTTTTCCACTTGGAATAAAATAAAATGCCCAGAAATGCAGAAATTTTGTTTTATTTTTTCAGTGTATCTAAATATACACAAGGGCTATAACCACAGGCATTACATTGAGTGATTGCTTAATTTGTTTTCAATTTTCATTTAAAGTCAATTTCAACTCTGTTTAATTATATATATTAAAGCAACAGAGTCACCTCTTGCTCCAAATGAACAGAAATCTAAATTTACTCCCTAGGCTACTAAATAACATGATTGAAAATATTATCCTATGAAGGTAGCAAGTGCCCCAGTTTTGTAGGAAATGAGATGCAAATGGTTTGGCTTTGCCTACTGACATTTTATACAGATATGGCAGTTTATTTTCTTAGAAGAAATCATGGCTACAAATACCCATGAGTAAATACTGGTCATTTATAGTTATGAAAAAAATCAAGTATGACACCAATTTTGTTTGCAAAATAGTGGTAGGATGGTGAGTTTCAGTTTCCTCTGAACTCTGTAACAAGACAGTGTTTCGGTTAGATGGGAAGCCAAATTTTAGGTATGAAAAGTTTGGATAAAAATTACAAGGATGTATAACATCTTACTTAGAAAATATGGGCTTAAATTTTCCTCCTGGACAACTAAAGGTTACGATTGTTTGACACCTCATTTGCTCACAGGGAAGAGCTTTTGAGATTTTCGTGCTAGGCAAGAAAAAAAAGAACTTCACATCTGGGGCCAATAATGAACACAAGTCATGGTGCACAGATTATATGCTGGCTGGATTAATTGGTAAGAAAGAATCCCTAATGTGGGGCTTGAAGCAAGAACAAGGCTACAGCACTGACCTTTGACATGTGCCCACATGATGCTTAGAAATATCTCAGTCACTTTGAGACAATGAAAAGATGATCCCAAAGAAGGAAGCTCATATACTGAGGATCTGGCATACAATGCAGAAGGATATTAGTCATAGCTCATCCATTCTAACAGCTCTTAAAGCTACAGAAATTTACTAAATTTCAAGGACTAAAGTATGTTGTTTTTCCACATTTTTTTTCTTTTTCACCTTCAGTGGTACTAAGTACTCTGGGCGACCCACATCACATGGCAGATTTCTCTTGCTCCCTCTGAGACAGGTAGGGTAAGTGCTCACTCTGCCATATGGGCCTCATCTTTCCCCAGTGTCCCTGACATGCTGCTGTCAGCCTGTTTATGACATTAATACTTTTTCTGATAAATCTCTTATACAAAAGGATAATTAAGCTTGGCCTCTTGAAACCCAAACCTGAAAATTTTCAAAGGCAGGAGGATGGTGAGTTTCACCAGAGCCGGGCAGATGTAAAGAACTATGTTGTGGACAGCATAATTATGTCACCCAAGTCCACCAAAGTACCCGAAACTTTGTATATGAAATGATAAATTTTCCTTCATGACAACAAACTCTTTAGGGGCAGTTTACTAACTACAGTGCCATATTCAAAGAAGCAAGTGTTTTCTGACTTTGGGGTTTGGTATATGCTGACCCTGCAACACTATTAGGTCAGTCAAAAAGGACATCAATGTTTTCACAAATAGTTGGGAACTCCAGAAGAAAAGAGAAGAGGAAACTCTCACATGATGAAAAACACTTGTCTGCCTCCTGAGCATTTTTATAAAAATAGACAGCAAAATACTAGATTTAGAAAAGCAGACTTCCCACTACTTCTGACTTACTCATGCCCATTGGCTCCACATTCTGTACCTGAAGTACTTGGGGGAAAACTGTATTCTAATTCTAGGAAAGAGTTACTCCTTAAGGAATGTTTAGATCTTAGAACAACTAGAATTTTAACAGCTAAATGAGGTGCTGCCCAACCACAAATAACAAAACCAAACAGAGAAAGAATTTTTTAAAAAACATTCTTTGATGTATTCATTTTCATCTGTAAGACATTTATCCTTTTTTTCACACAAATACTTTCTAAGCAAAGGAAAATTTTGTCATGCTAAGGACACTTTTCCTGTTGAAATTCCATTTTACATTTTCCCAGAGCTTACTCCATCAACCAAGCTGACTGCAACCATAGCTGTAAAATTCCCTGCAATATTATTCTGACTTATTAGAACTTTAATAGAATGAGCTAATTAACAAAAAGCTTTGTAATTGAAATTCCATTTGTTCATTAAAATACATTTAGTCTTTCTATTTTATAGGGGGGCTGTTTAGAAATAAACAGGAGTGTAGAGTTGCCTATACAAGGAAAGAGCCGGTTTGACTTCTGATTAGAACTGGGGAAGGTGGGAGCACTAAGAGTTCCATGAACTTCTATATTAGTTAATTTTTGTTGCTATGACAATATACCATGACAAAGGCAACTTATAGAAGGAGGGCCTTATTTGGGGCTTATACTCCCAGAGGGATGAGTCCATAATGGCATGGCAGCAAGCAGTTGGCATGGTGGCTGGAGCAAGAAGCTGACAACTCACATCCTCAACCCCAAGCACAAAGCAGGGAAAGCAAATAGGAGGCAGCAGGGGTATTTTAAGCTCAAAGTCTTTCCTCAGTGGCATTCTTCCTCTAGCAGAGCTGCACTCTCTAGACTTCCACAAGCAGTGCAAGAAACTAGGGACCAAGTAGTCAAATGCCAGAGACTGTGAGTGACATTTCTCATTCAAACCTCCACAGATTCTGAAGTACCTCAATATGTTTTAAAACTCGGGCCCTATTTTTAAACATTTGGCAGCTTAACGAGACTAGGAGAGAATTTCAAGGCTTCTACATTATAATAAAAACACTCATTAATGCAGATTCAACTTCTTTACAACCTGTAATTATAGCAATCATCCTTTCTTAATGTACTCCAAGAAGCAAGTCTTGTACATTGTATCATCAGGAATTTTCTCTTCACATGCAATAGACCCTACAAGAAAGGACTCAGAACTTCTCCCTCGCTGCAAAACCCTTGTAATACTAACACCAAGTCAACTCTAAACTTAAACCAGTATACCAACTGTGCTTGTAGACTGAATTTACCAGACTCACCCAAAGGGTTTAAAACCTTCTGAAGCCTAGAACAGACTTTCACAGTCTCTAGGGGTATGAGCTCAGGGTTAAGATGATTTCAGTATGCTGGTAACAAACTGATCATGGAGCTAAACTCTATAAAGAGCTAGGTTATTATGAAGAAATCTATGCTGTTCAATGAACTTAGGTACTACATTTTGGACAAGTGATATAGCTCAGCAGGTAAATGTACTTGCTGCCTAGCCTGAGAATCTGAGTTTGATCTCCAGGACCAACGTGGTAGAAGAAAAAAACCACTTTCTGAAAGCCATATATGTATCATGTTATGTATGCATGCATGCGCACACACATGCATATATAGGCACACAATAATAACAGCAACAATAATAAAAATAATAAATTAAAAAATACTGACAGTAATTCTAGTCTACTTTTGGTCTTGTTAAATAGTATCTCTTAGTCACTTGAAATGCTTACCTGGCCATTCAAAAGTTATAGGTAACATACTGGAGTTACAAATACCCACAGTTGGGAATATTTCTAGATTTGAACTCCATATCTCTTTTTTGGGGGGGACTGTTCTGACGATTTTCTCTGAAGAAGTTCCTCAAGCTTCTCCCTAGCCTACTTCCTGCCTTCCCTCCCATGGTGGCTGTGATATCTAATCTTGTCAACTTGACCATACTAAAATTAGCTAAAACCCAAGTAGCAGCAATGACTGTGAGGGATTTTCTTGTTTGGATGATTTGAGGGAAGAAGACACACTCTAAATCAGGGCCACATTTTTCTACCTACTTACCCTTATTCTTGCTGGCAGATTCAACTATAATAACTATACTACTGCTGAGACATTCCTTTTCCATTATTAGAACCTACTTCATGGTGATTCCAATGTGGATGGAAGACCTCTCTGTAGGATCGTCTTGGGACACCAGCAGCAAACGGGACTGCTGAAACATCGAGCTTCATGGATCAAAGAACTACTGGATTCTTTGCCTCTCTGTCACATGAGACTGTCATTGTTGGGCTGCTAAAACTACAGCCTGTTAGCCACTCTAATAAATCCCATATGTGTGTGTGTCTCTGTGTGTGTATGTGTATAATATATGTGTATATATGTATATTTAATACATATACATAATACATACATACATATATACATATGATCATGCATACACATAAATGTGTATATATAGTCTGTTCCTTTAGAGAACACCAACTGATATAATGGCTGTATGCCCCTTTCTCTCTATATATTTTGCTTATTTATACTCTTATAGTTTTGGTTGTGAGCTTAGCCTTTAGTGACTGAGCCATCTCTCCAGCCCTATTTATACTCTCAATGAAGCTCCTCCCTAGATGTTAAAGGCCTTTACTTTAAGACATATGTCTTTTGAGGCAGGTCCAAGCACCTCCCCCTGCACCAAGGATGTGTAAGGGGTCCCACCATAGGCAGTGAGCTCCAAAAAGCCCGCTCATGTCCTAAGGATAGGTCCTGATCCCACTGTCAGAGGCCCCTTAAGCAGATCAAGCTACATAACTGTCTTGCCTATGCAGAGGGCCTAGTCCAGTTCTGGGGTATCAGGCTCTGCTGACTCCCCACAGGAGGCCTTGCCTTAAAGGAGTTGGGAATGAAGGGTGGGATGTTGAGGAAGGCTGGGGGTTGGGAGGAGGGAGGGGAGGGGATCTGTGGTTGGTATGTAAAATGAATAAAAAATTTCTTAGTAATAATAATGAAGTGAATACAAAAAAAAAGACATATGTCTGACTTTTACTTACACTGTCAAATGTTCTGTCCTCCCTCCCTCCTCAAAGCTTGGTCCTGGTCTCCAGGCCTTTCTTTCAATAAACCTCATTCCCAAAGTATGTTGTGTGTTATAGATCAGCTCCTTTTCTTAAACACAATTCTTCAGCTCTTCATTATCGACATATTTAACATATATATTGAGGATTTACTGCATTACTGTTTTTTGGACCCTGCTTTAGTTACCAAGGACTAATCTGGTACAACAGACAACACAACAACCAAACAAACATGACAAAACAAAACAAATACCAACAACAGAAACCTGTACTAGCCTTTGACAACGGAATGAACGTTTCTCACCTTTACTCTTACAATATCTTTGGCAAAAACTGTCTTGTGTTTCCTCCTTGCACATTCCCACTGACCGCTTGTTAATCTCTACACATGCACAGCAGTGAGAATGCTCCCTGATCAAGGCATCCTGCTTTTAATCCCTTCAGTGCCTTTTCAAGGCTCTTAACACTCCTGGATGGCCACTCACAATTTGTCAGGACGCCCATAAGGTGGCTTCATCCTCCTATCTTTATTTCAGTTTCACCAAGCTTCCTGCCCACAATGTGTTATATACAGACACACCATGTCCTATACCTCTTGAGATCTCCAGGTTACTGTTTGATGGTCATTAGACTCACCGAATGACGTCTCCCCTTTATAAACCCTTAAAGATCCTTCACAGCACTTAACAAAAATTATCCTTCTTAAAACCTGTCACTTGATTAAGCTTGATCTCTTGTGTAAGTTTCATGAGAAAACCACCTCCCTTCAGTTTGGAATCTCAGCATCTGGGAGAGATGGGTGGATAAAATAACAGTCTTTCATTAGCAAGTTTTCTGAGGTCAAAATTATATGTCTGGAGTAGAGTAGTGGTAACTAGAGGCTGGGGAGGGTAGGGGGTAGAGAGGTGTGGCACTGATGAGTGATGAGTATAAAGTTCTGACAGACTCTTGTGTACAGTATAGTGATGATAGCTAAAAATGATATACAAGCCAAAAGCTAGAAGAAAATGTTACCTTCTATCCAAATATCACCAGATCTGTCAGAATATTTCAGACTGCACACAAGAAAATGTATTACTTATCTTCTTCACCTTTCCCTGTGTTTTCCCACATTCCTTCCAACTTGATCTGGTGTATCCAGATACACAGACAAGTTACAGCATAAACAGTGAGTTGAGGAAGTCATGAGTTCTAGTCCCAGCATGGCTATTCTCAACAAGTTATTTACTATCTCTGAACCTCATTTAAAAAATAAACAAACAAACAAACAAAATACCTTTATGACATTAAAGTAATGTTAAAGGAAAGAAGTACATATAACTTGATTTAAACTTCATACAATATCTCTATCAAACCAGCTTTTTATTTCATAAATACATGCATTTTCCACATTTTCATCTACCAGTTAGGAAAAAAATGAAATGAAAAATACTTCTGTAAGATAGCAAAAGATCCACAATTGCTTTTGCGAGACCCATCTGTTTTCTCTGCATCCAATGCATGTCTATCTATAGAGTGAACATTTGCAGTTGAAATGCCCTTGACATTTTCTTGCAAAATGAAAGGGAAATAAATGTAGAGCACCCAATTGCTAGGTAGAGGAGAAGTGAACACAATTAGCACAGTGTAGAGAAAGAGGAACATGAGCCATGTGCAAGCCACAGCCAAGGACAGAATTTACTTTCAGGGAGACCTGACTCCTCCCTGACTACCCTTTCTCTACTGGTAAATTTAGCTACAGCTCAAAATAGAAAGAGTGTGAGCTGAGAAATAATTCTCTAGGTCCAAACACTGGCCCTCTTACCTCCAGTCTGGCCAAAGGCAAGTAGACTACATGAAGTCTGTGTTTCCTGAGTTTAAATATTTTGAAAACTAAGCAGGATGACATGTATGTATTGAAGTAGCATGGTGTCTAAGACACAGTAACTACTTAGTTATTAATTTATATAAGAACAACTTATGATGATTAGATCATTCCTCATCCCATTCTCTTTCTTTAAGTTCATTTCTTCCAGCCAAATGGCACCAGCATTGTCTGTCAAAGCAGTTCAGACTGTACATATCTAAACAGTGTCTAGCTCGCTTTTTCTCGATGCCTTCCAACTTGATTTCACGTACCCAGAGAAATTTACAACATGGAAGTTGCAATGAGAAGGATGTGTTCAAATCTTAGCATAGCCTTCTATAGGCTTCTGCTCTCTGAACCACACAATTTAAAACTCTGAAATGGAGACTGCAAGGTTACCTCCTAGGCTTACCAAGAAAATAATTGAAGAGAGTGCATTATCTGGCACCTAGTGAATGAATCCCATCATTTAAAATTATTAAAAATAGTAGATGTCATCACGCCTCCCTTGCACATCTTCCTACCTTCAAAAGCAACTGTTGAAACACTAGTTCCTGATATCTTTCATCAACCCCTTACTTCTGTGCACTATCTGATGCTGGTCTGTGAAAGTCACCATGGTTTTATACCCTTAACCACTATCTCTGTCTTTCAGACTTGCTTTTTGTTTCTTTATTCTTTACCATTTATCACCATAGCAATGGCTATCTAACATCTACTCTCTGTATATTTATTTCTTGCTCTGTCTACTTCTACTGAAATGTAAACTAGTGAGTGTGGTGATATTTTGTTGTACTCTAATAAAATTTGCCTGAAGATCAGAAGACAGAGCCAGCCACTAGATTAAACATAGAGTTTAGGCAGTGGTGGCACACACCTTTAATACTAGCACTCGGGAGGCAGAGATCCATCTGGATCTCTGTGAGTTCAAGGCCACACTGGACTTCATAGATTGATCCAGTCTAAGTGAGAAACAGAGTCAGTCAGTGGTGGCACACACCTTTAACCCCAGTATTTGGGAAACACACATGCCGTTAATCTCAGCACTAGGAAGGTTGAGATAGGAAGTAAAATGGCTGGGCAGAGAAAGGCATATAAGGTGTAAGGAGACAGGAACTAGAGAGTCTTTCAGCTGAGGACTCAGAAGTATTCAATCTGAGGATTCGTGGAGACAGGATTGGCTGAGGAGTTGCCTAGGTGAGAAGTGGTTGTAACGTGTTTCCTCTGATCTTTCAGCATTTTCTCCAATATCTGGCCCCAAGTTTTTATTATAAGACCATTTAGGATTCATGCAACAAGCAAGGGCTGAGACTGTGTTTATACTGTAATATTCATCCTATGCCCAGGAATAGCAGCAGAAAAAGGTAAGTGTGGATTCTAGTTCCTCCAGTTAAGTCTTATATAGGTTTCAAGCTCTCCACCAGAGACATTGTGGGATTAGCTTTCTATATGTGCACAGTATACAAATACCCTTACCGTATGCCAACTCCTGGCCCTCCATACCATCTCTATCCCAAGGCTGAGGATACCAGGGCTTCCTTTTTACAAGAATTGTTTCCCCTAATTCCTCTGCAACTACACTAAAGGTCCCAAAATTTCCTTGATGCTGCCAAGCCAGAAATGGTTTCTTCACTATTTGAAATTGCCAATCATTTTATCTATGCCATTACTCTTTCTTCTTCCACTTATACACCTTAAAAAACTACAACCAGTATCTTTTTCTTTCTAATCCTCTACACAACCTAAAATGTGATATGAAACCTGGGGCAGATTCTATCACAGGAGAGAAACTTTCAGGATTAATATAGAAAGGCATAAATTCTTAGGAGGAAAAAAAATGCCTTCTTGTATGCCCTTGAACATTCTTCCTTGTGTTGAGCCTTCTGAATCTGACCCACTTTAAATATGACACACTATGCAAGCAAGAACAATAGAAGTCAGCCCTCCCATCTCCAACCTAAATCTTTTCTAACCAGCTCAAAGCTCTTCTTTTATGTTTTCATGCTGAAGACAACTTGCAAATTGCTTTTCACACACTCACCTGGGATGAGGCACATCCTCTGCCAGGTTAGGGGAGAAGAATGCTGATCAGTAGGTATCTCCCATCACAGACAGGAAGGCCTTTTGTTTTGTGTTTTCTGTTTGTTTTCTTCTCCTTCCTAGGTTTTCAAGTTTCTGAACTTCTAGGTTCTCTCTTTGAAGTTAGAGGATAGATAGTGTAGGATTGATGTTGTTTTCTGTGGACTATTAGAGATGATTCACTATGTCACTGTGGTGAATACTAGTCCTCAGGAATGTAGTTTAAAGAACCACTCCAGGAGGTTGAGGAGATGGCGTAGCCAGTTAAGTGCTTGAAAGCATGAGGACTTGCATTCAGTGCCTGTGCACACCTACAAAGCTGTGCATGAAAGCACATCTGCAGCTTCAGCACTAGGGAGGCAGAGACAAGCAGGTCCCTAGAGCTTGCTGGCAGGTTAGCCTAGTTGAATCTGTTAACTCTATGGTCACTCTCAGTGGATTATAATCTCAACAAGTATCATCATCTCAAATGATAAGGCGAAAAGCAATATAGGAGGACACCTGACATTGACCTCTGTATGCATGTCCCCACCACCCCCATACAGATGTGTCAAAGGAATCTTGGTGCACGTTAGTTTATTAAAAGCTTAGAGATAGTTTAGATTAAGGAAAGACCGTTCCTCCTTGATTTCCTCCAGTGCTTTCTTATTCATTTTGGACAGAACAAACCACTGTTTTCCCACCTATCACAGACTGTCTCGACATCCTGTGGCCCTTTCCCCTCTCCAGTGACATTGTAGTAGCAATACATGGCTCACCTACAGCTGTGACTGAGTGCTACCATCACTTCAGATTTTCACATTTTGTGCACAGAGGTGTTGTCCCCCAGGACTAGCTGTGTCATTCTTGGGAAGTCAATGATTATCTATGAGGCTAATTTCCTCACCAGTAAGATGGAGTTATTGTTGGAATTCCTGGCTACTCCCCCAGCTATATGACTGCACATGCGCTGTCCAGTAGCCAGGCAAGATGTTTAGTCATTCCAGGGTCTTATATCCTACATAATCTGTGTGCTGCATGGTCATGTAATTTGCGCACAGCGAGATCACGTAATCTATGCGCACGTGTGGCATAGCTAGCCCATATGTGCATGTGCGGGGGGGGGATCCATAAAAAGTGGGTCATAGACTCCCCTCCCCCCCTGTTCTTATGCTCTTATTCTTTCTCTCTCTCAATGCACAATCTTCCATAGGCCTAAGCACATTCCCCTCTGTTCCTTCCCCTAATAGCCTCTTATAGTGGGGCTTTGTTGTGCCTCGTGGCTTTTCTCACATGGCAAACAGCACCGCTTAATGAATAACACAGTACCACATAATAATAACTAACAGTTATAAGAAAAGCATAATTGTATGTACGAGAGTGTTTCAAAGTAGCAGTAACTCATTATGGTGAGGAATTTATCTATTTCTTCCTTTTCATCCCATTCTTGTAGAATAAGTTATGGTTTATCATTTTTATTTTGTTTGTTACATCCATACCTGAATTTGCAGATCATATGGACTGCCTCCCCTCCCCCACTCAGATTAGCTGGACTGAGCCCAATGTGCCTTCCTGAGAATTTACACCAAAAAAGTGCCTTATGGGAAAAATAGTACTCCATTACAAACGGACTATATGTAAAACAATATTATTCTATAAGCATATGCAGTCTATTAATGAAGAAGAAAATAAGCTTGGTAACTACTTATCTCAGAGAACAGCTTAAATAGCTAGAATTTTAGGCCCAGTTGCTAATTCCAAAGGATACAGAAATGATATATCTGGGTGAGCATATATATATGCTTTTGAATTTTTTCTATTAACTAAGCAAGCAGTTGCACACTGTGCCTAGACCATATGAAGTTTTCCAGAATGCCATCAAGACACATGTATTTGTGTTGTCGATGTCCATTTCTACCTGTGTATTAGAACACAAGAATAGTTTAGGAAGAGAGTCTGCTATCTTACAAACATGTTACTCCTCCAAGCTAAGGGAACAGTAACCTTCAAACTGCTTACTTGTCCATTCAGATGTATGACAAGTTTAGAAAGGGAAAAACAAAGTGTTTATTTGACTCAGATTATCATTCCAGGTTTACTGGAAGATAAAAGAAACATATATGAGTATCTCTTATAAAAATTACTTAACATGAAGGAACATTCATATAAGGATACAGGACTGTGATGCATCTTCCATGCCATAACTTTGAAGTAACAGGAGTGGTCTTTACATCATTCTTCTACTATTATCTTGTATTTCTCCTATCTCATAATTCATAGGCCATTCAAGATACACTTCCTTGTTACTATACTATATGAAGAAAGAAGAATGCAGACCCAAGGAATATGTTTCCTAAGAAGAGCTTGGTATATTGACAGAAATTTGCATACAAGTCTCACTGAGCTTAATGCCACTTAACATATATGTGAGGTCTGCAGAGATGGCTCAGGAGTTAAGAGCAAGGCTGCTCTTGCAGAGATTCTGAGTTCAGTTCCCATCAGTCAGCTCACAATCTTCTGTATGTAACTCCAGGGGATCCAGTGCCCTCTTCTGGACTCTAAGAGAACCTGAATTTATAGGTACATATACCCAAACACACACATACATGCACATAACTAAAAATAACGTGTCTATTGTTCCATAGCCTTCTTTTGTACAATCGTGGGATATAATCTGTGAGAGTGCTGTTAACCCCTTTGTAAGATAAGATCATGAAAGACATCAATAAATAGCTCAAGGAAGAAAAGTAGGGACACAGGCATTGGATTTCGGGACAAAGATGAAGAGAAAAGCCAAAAGAAAATTTAGGTGAGCTATAAGAGGCAGGGAGGGTACACAGCTAGGGTAGAAGGGAGGAAAGAAGAGACAGCAGGAGGGAGAAAGGGATGGAGGTTCTGAAGACCTGGGTGCAAGTATACAAAGATCACTCAAAACAATGTATTCATTATTTACTCTGTGACCATAAATATCATCAGCCAGTGAATGTGACATGTAATATTCAATCCAATTCAGTTGGTGAACAAGTCCTATATGAAGCCTAAACTACAGGAACATAGATGAGAACAGTCAGCCAAGCAACAGCAGTACAGAGGTTCCCACCTTTATCTGCAGGGAATGCCTACAACTGCAGACATCACTAACCTTACATTCACATATATTTTGTTTATTTTCTTACACACACATTAATGTGATGATTAATTTCAATCATCATAATAAAGTATTCTCTAACTCATGTCAGTCTCTGGGCATGCCTGTGGGGATTGTCTTGATTATATTGATTGAGGTAGGAAGACTTCCCACTGTGGATGGCATCATTCCCTAGGTAGGCAACCCTGAAGTTTATAAGAGGGAAGGAAGTGAGCTGAGCGTAAGTGTGCATATATTAATTATTTCCTCTCTGCTTCTTGACTAGGCTTGCAATGTGACCAATTGCCTCAAGTTCCTGCTGCAATGACTTCCCCACAATAATGTGTTACTATCCAGAATGTGAGC
Organism: Peromyscus melanophrys; assembly: GCA_902168415.1. Lineage (NCBI taxonomy): Eukaryota > Metazoa > Chordata > Mammalia > Rodentia > Cricetidae > Peromyscus > Peromyscus melanophrys. Next base: position 14,709 of record CABHPR010130791.1, read on the forward strand.
TAAAATAAATCCCTTTTCCCCTAAGTTGCTCTTGTCAGGATATTTTATCACAGCCACAGAAAAATATAATATAATTAAGGTAATTTGTACATGTGCATAGTTATTATAAATTTTATTTATATGTTAAGAGATTAAAAATAGCCAGAAATGATGATACACACTTTTGGTCCTATAACTCATGGGAGGCAGAGGAAGGCACATCTCTGTGAGTTGAGGACCAGCATGGTCTACTAAGTGAGACTGTGTCTTAAATTTTAAAAAGAGGTAAAATGTAACTAATAGTAAGTTATGAAATCATAACATATTCTAATACAAGTTATGTAAATATAGTCCCTTTTTTAAAAGGGTCAAAACAAGTGTTAGCTTTCTATATTTCCTTTTCCTTCCTTCTTTCTTTCTCTTTCTTTGTCTTGAGACAAACTCTTTTGTTGTCTAGGCTGGCCTCAACCTCACTATGTAGCTGAAAATGAACTTGAAGTTCTGGTCCTTCCAATTTTCATCTCCTGATATAGTATTTTATATTAGTAATTTATATATAGTAATTATAGTATTTTCTCAGTGGGATTGGCTTCAGATAAGTAAAGCCAGAGAAAGCAAACTACAGACAAATGGGTATTGCCATACAGCACATTAATAAAATATGAATTGTAAAAAGTGTTAATTAGGAAAGAAATGATGATGAATAACTTGAAGGCAATTGGTTTATGTAGAATTCGAGAGAGGGAGAAGGCATAATTTGTGAGCTGTGACATGAAAGCTACAGACATAAGCATGTGAGGTGACAGGGCCTATGTAAATGCCCCACAGTCTGCAAGGCTTAGCATGTTAGACTGGTACTTCTCAGACTGCAGTGTGTCTAGGAATCTGTTGTGGGACCCATGTTTCCACAATGTTCCTCACCTGGCCTCCATTTCACAATGACTCATGACTCATAGCTCTGGAACCAAGGGACATACAGACAATGGGGACCAATTCTGAGGCTTCAATGGTCAGCCAATCTGGCTAAAATGGTAAACTCAAGAATCAATGAGAGACCCTGTCTCAAAAAATGGATAGCAGGTGAGAAAGGCACCTGACATTGATCTCTGCACAGTGACATATGTGGGAAAAGTGGGAAGATTTGTATCTACAAGTGCACCCAAATGTATAACACACACACACACACACACACACACACACACACACACACACACACA